>VWZF01001500.1:767604-1023146 GCA_013396755.1 Sclerurus mexicanus | reverse complement strand
GTGCGGCTGGTGTGGGTATGGGCCTTGGTGCGGGTGGTGCGAGTGGGGGGTGAGTGAAGGACGCCGCCACCAGCCCGCCCAGAGCCACCGTGCCGCCCGCGTTACGGGGCTGAGGTGGATGACAGCCCGTGGTGTGTTTTGACCCTGCGGGTAACCCAGTACCTCCGTCACCCTCGGCCCCCATTTCCCCTTGAAGGGCTTTGGGTGGGGAGTGCGGACTGGTGTAATTGAAGAAGAAGCGATTTGGCCATCCCTGCGCCCAGCCAGTGTAGAGTGGCCCGCGGCGGGGAGAGCCCAAGCCCCAGCAGGGCAGCCGGCCTGGGCCATTCCCGCCAGGAACATCAGGCACATGATGTAGTTGCAGCACATGGCTTCAACTCAGGAGCGTCTGTCCTAGGCTTCTCAGGCTGCCAGGCTGGAGTGCAACATGACATCACCTTGGGATGGAATCGTAGACTCGCTTAGGTTGGAAAAGACCTGTAAGATCATCAAGTCCAACCATTAACCCAGCACTGCCAAGTCCACAACTAAACCATGTTCGCAAGTGTCACACATACACATCTTACTATTCCTCCAGCAATGGGAACTCCACCACTTCCCTGGACAGCCTGTTTCAGTGCTTGACAACCCTTGGACATTTTTTCTAATATCCCATTTAAACCTAATAATAAATCTAATAATAAACCTAATAATAAATCTAAAAATAAAGCAAATTAGTGCCACCAATAGCCAGGACTTCCCCTTAGCAGGCTAGTGAGAGGATATACCTTCATTTTGTCTCTCCTTTCCTCACACTTGCCCTGCCTAGCTTTGGTGTGCTTTTGTTTTGCTTCATCTTGGTTTTGGTCTGTTGTGTTCTCCTGAAGATGTCTACTAGAAGCTGAAAGGTTTGAAATGCTGGTTGACCTGAAAATTTTAGTTGGTTCATGTGTGCTTCTTGTGTCTTACTGAGCTAAGTTTGCTCATGCTTAAACACTGTTTCAGATTAACTGGATTAGCAGGAACCACCTATGTGTAATTTTTTGTGATAAGTACAGTGGATTTCTTTTTGGGGGGCTGCAGAAAAGAAGTGGCCCTTCCAGCCACATGCGGGAGGTGGTCGTGGATTTCAGAGCAGAAAGCTTTTGAAGTAATGAGCTCCTGAAGTAGGGAGGGTGCTCTTTGCTATCTGGCGTCAAAAATGTTTTGAAAGTGTTGTTTGCTCATTGTCATTGGTGCCAGCCCAGATCTCTCTTTGCCAGTGCTGGTGGTTTGGCATCCCTGATCTAGAGTGAGATCAACAAGGGGGGATACGGAGCCAGAGCCTCAGTTTATTTACCCGTGTGTGAGTGAATGGAGAGATGCCAGTGTTAAATGTAGGTAAGCAAATATATAATCTGTCACTTAAGCTCATTTTGACACTTGGTAAGAATAACTTCCAAAGAATCCTGTTGGACTACAGCAAAAAAGGAAAGATTGTGAGCATCCACTTTATCCCTACGCTTCTCGCTAAGGAGAAGCGTTGTAATCCAATCCATTAGCAAAATGAAACATGAATGTTGCCTAACTCCATGTCCCTATCACCCAGTGTAACTTACATCTCTGTAATTTCCTTTTGTGGAATGTGTTCATCCCTTCAGCAAAAAGAATAACAACTAATATATTAAATACCTTAATTCTCATAAATTGTTTATGTGTCAAGTAGAGATTGGACTTGAAATAATGTCTTAAAATACATTTTAATACACCAACTGAACCACTAAACAGTATAAAGCAGCAAAAGACTCTGCATGTATTTTCAATATTCTTTTATTATGTATAAGATTTTGTAGTTGTTACATGCTGACAGGATTCTTAGTAGCTTGGCACACCTGAATTTTTTTCCGGGGAACATTTATGGAGGATTAGCAAGAGACTCAGTCCATTAGGGGAGCTGAGAGCAGTGATCTTCTGTTTCTATTGAGTGTGATCAAGGCATCCTATATTTTACCATTTCTCAATTAGATATGTAGCTGGGCCTCTGTGCTTCACAAACCAAAATGATTAAGTTGTTCTGTTTAAATTTTTTTAATTTATTTTTTAATTTGTAAGAAAGAACCAGTAGAATTATTTTTAGCTTGTATCTGTAAACCACTCTCTTAGTTTGAATTTGAAGGTATGTCCTATACAATCTGCTGCTGATGACTAGGAGCTGTCCTTGCAAGTAGGCAAACATTACTTAACCCTCAGATAATGCTGTGTTTAAATGATTTAAATAGTTTGTTTGATTATTCATGGGGTTTTTTTCTGCTTTCACAAATAGTCTATTGAATGAATTTACTACCAGCTATTGAAACAGTAGCATTTAAGTAAATATTACACAGTATTTTCACAAGGCTATTTTCTGTTTCAAAAATCTAAATATTGAAGCAGAAACTTGATGCAAAGTGTCTCATTTAGCTAATCAAAGAAAAGAAATATCTGTTCTCCGTCTGGTATTAGGAGTTTCAGCATTATTTTGACTAGTCCTGAAATGAATTGCTGGGGACAAAAAATAACTCAGACAATAATTTCAAAGGAATAACTGAGAAGCTCAAAAAAAAAATACCTGCAGATTAAAAAAGGATATTTTATTTGAGTGATTTATTCACTGGGAGCTATCCACCCAGCCATAACTGCAGTAACTCATGCTCGTATGAGGCTTTGGAGAACATTAGCACCTTACTCCTACCCCTGCAGGATAGGCTTGTTGAATGTCAGACAGGTGGTTAGATAAGACATTTACAGTGCATGGTTTCTAGGATTTTCCTTCCAGGCCAACAGTTTGTAAACAACCTTTCAAAATGCTGTGAAAATGGTTCCATTTTCCATTTGCCCTAGATAATAAATAGCAGGAGCCCTGTGATTCACTCTGTTTCTTCCTCAGTTCTTCTCCTGAAGGTGAAGTCCAGGGTTAGAAGCCAGTTTCTTTTGGATTTCCTTCATTTGTTAACAAAACTTGATTACTGTGGTGTAAGTAACTTGAGAAGTAATGGCAACTTCTGGCTTTTTGCTGGAACAATCAATTGCACTAATAGTGTAGCAGCAATCCCCTGCTGCTACTTGAGGTGTTCCTCCAACTTCGATAGTATTGTCCCCTTACAGAGTGAAGGATCTGGCAACAAAAGGCATTGCTTGCTCCAGCCATTTTATCAGGTTGTAGTTGGGTGACAGTAGCTTTGTTACACCTCAGACAGGCTCCATGGGATATTTACAGCTTTCTTCAACTTCAGAGCTGAATCATAGCTACCTGCACATACCTCTGACTGCCTGATTTGGGCTGCCCTGTTTGGGAATGTCTTGAGTGTGTTGAATACAATTGAGTCAGGTTGTGGCAAGTGCCTTTGGCGTTTGAAGGTAACAAATCACACTTACCATTTTTAGGAGCTGTGTTAGTGATCAGAGACCACAGCCAGAAACAGGACTGTATTTTTATGTGAACTGTGAAAATATGAGTTAAAAAGTCTTGCCCTGGTACAGTGGCTGTAGGCAAATAGTAGTTGGTTTAAATGAAGGGCAGCGTGGCAATAATCAAGACTAATTTTATTTTAATGCATGTCTTTCAGTTGGCTAATCCTATGCACATTTTTGTTCAATTGTATTTAATTTTCTACTTCCTTATATTGCATAGCATGAGTGGTTACATTTCTGTCTCACCTTCCAGGTGCTGCCAAAGGCAACTGACCTGCATCTCAGCATTTTTCCATGGTGAGCTTTGCCTGGAATTGGAGACAAGGAAAAACTGAAATGAACAGCTCACTGTGACCATTTAGCTTGAGTCACTTGAACCATGTCAGATGGCAAACTATTCTTGGTGGTTCTTCTGTGCAGTGCAGACAACTTATCTTCCAAGGAGGAAAGAAGCCCTTTTTCTTGGGTGGGTGCTTCACCTTTCACTAGGAGATTTGCTTGACCTCTTTTGCTCCTCTGATGCACTTTTTCTCTCATGTTTTTCTTATATTCTCTGTGCCAGCGAAAGTGCTGGATCTCACAGAATGAAGACAGTTAGGCAAACAAGGTAATCACTGAGGCTTTTATCAGGCAGTTCCTCAAAATTAAACTGAGCAACATTTATCTGGGAAAACATAGCACTGCTCTGCCTGGCGAATTTCCATTACTCTTGCATAATGTGGGTACATTTGGCATAGACATACCATGAGGTTCAAGTCTCAGGAAAGGATGCCAAGTAGTCACATCTGCTGGCTTGGGTGCCAGAGCAAACACTCTGCATTGCCTGAGTCAGGGCTTATGCTTCTTTTGGAGATCAGAAGACTAGTGGAGGGAAAATTGTCTGCGTAAAGGAATTTCAGCTGAATGTTTATATAGCTCTCAGATTTCTTTGCGCTGCTCTGAGGTCTCAGCACTGATTATCACCCAGATAACTGTTCCCCCAACACCAGGATGGCTCTTTCAAGATCAGTGAGACAATATACTGGGAAAGCACTAGGCTGATAATTTAGTGTGGCTTTTATGAGAAAAAGATGTGGAATTCTGTGTTATATCACTTGCAAGGTTCCACCTATTTGTATGTCATGGTACATGCAAATGATTCCTCAAACATCCAAACAAGTTAAGTTTCCTCATAATCCCAAGAATACTGTCCCAGTGGAATGAAATGCCCTCATTCACAACTGCCTTGTTAAGCTCATGTATACTCATGTCCCAAGGAAAACTACCATTTTTTTTTCCTTCCTTGGGAATGAGAATCTGAGACAACCAATCATTCATCAATTAAACTCCCTATTTGATTTCATAACTCCCGCGAAATGACTTGCCTTTCGCCTTACAGATAGTATAAACACGTTCCAAGGCTAAGTGGGGGGATTCACATATCTCCTGACTACTGTTTAATGCATAAATGTAGTTACATGGTTCAGTATGATAAATTTGGTGCAGACAGTTGATGTTGAGAAAGCAGATAAATTGTGGTTTTCTTTGCCAGTGGGAGTAAAAGATACAGTGAGAAGGTTTAGAAGGTCAAAACGGAAGTGTATATCTCTCCTATGCCAACAGCAACAACAAAAAAATATTCAGGTGTAAGGCTGGAGGAAAGGTAAGACTGGGGAAGTTGTCACAGTCCAAAACTGAGTACACAGGATTCCCATAACTATCTCAAGGCACATGTGTCAGGGATTACTTTTAAGTTACTCAGAGCAGTTGAATTTCTGTAAGCCCTCTGAAAATATAACCAGCTGTAGGAGGGATACCAGATAGGTACTACCCAACATCACGATAGCAGGGCTGCCTTAAGATGGTAATTTTACAAGGATGAGATAGAGCAGGCACCACATCACAAGCAGCAACATATTGTAGATTTTGAAGGGGACAGTCAAGGAACACTTGAGATGTTTTCCCTCAGGAGGTCTTCCCTCCTGTAACATTTTATGGATCTTAAGCTGCAGTTTTACTTTTTCAAACCTACTTCTGCAACATTTGCTTTATCAGTTAAAGGCATGGATGTTTATGAAGCATAAGTTTCAGACAGACAAGCACACATTTTTCTTAAACATCCTGAAATAGGTATGTCCAAGTGTTCCTGGCAAAAATGGCTGAGTAGCCTTGGAACTGAAAATGAACAGTGCCATAGAGTCAATCATATCTAACAACTTCGGTGTGAGCTGGATTTAACACTCAGAAAGTATATTTTGAAGGTTACACGTGGAGTTTGTGTCTCATTCAAAAGTAATAATTAATTCATTCAGAAATTTGATGGCATATATTACTAGGAGCAAGTGTAGACTCCATCCATGTGATACATTATTTGCTGCAAGCAATTTACAGACATGCTATTTTTCACTTCAAAAGGGAAGTCAGCAAGTATCTTCTGCAGGATATACTTTATTATTACTCTCTTCACTGAAGATCAGCATAGATAGATCTCTGATAGACAGGCATTTGCCTGTTTAATTCAGGCTTTGTCTGAACTAAAGGGGGGGACAGACATAGTCAGTACTTAGAGACAGATGCAGCCCAGTCTTGGTGGGTGGGAGGAGGAACAATGAAGGTCCTATGATGACCAGCTCAGCTGTGCTTGCAGCTCTAACCAGAGCTATTGGAGCAGGTTGTGTTAATTTTCTGAATTTCTGTGCTTATTTCTGAGTAAGATGATCTGTGGATGTTGTCAGGAGTCTTCTCTGTTTGGCTGACTTCTTCCAAAACTCAAGAATGTGATCTGGATGTGAAGCATTGGGAGCTTCCTCCTGAAGTGAAATACATGCTTTTTAATGCACAGCTGAAATACAAAATCTGTGAATAAACTGTTTAAAATTTGTATATTAGCCCCCAGTAGCTAAGTTAAGTTTGCAATGAGCTCAGACCAAGTTGCTCAGGGCTGCTTCTGGTTCAGTCTTGAAACCTTAAAAGATTGGAGGCTGCACAACCCTTTCAATTTCATGGGGAAAGGATACTCTTGCAATAGTTCAGTTTGTGGCCATTGAAGGTAGGAGCTCCACACACCTTCAGCCAGGCTTTTGCCTCTCTGATACAACACCTCTTCCTGACAACTGTGGAGTTTCCTCTGCATTATTGACACTGTAGGCTGTCAAGATGGTTTGTCACGGGAAATAAATTCAGTAGAGCAAGGTAGGAATGCAAAGGGAATTGTGGACAGTTTTAGTGTCAGAATCTTAAAGCTGCACCACTTAACTGTGCCACCATACCTCTGGACAGCTGAACCTAGTAATACACCTGCCTGTGTCTTGATTTTAAAAGTCTTTGGATGTTAGCATGAGGTGTTGTGAACTGCATTTAGAAACCTGGAGTTTTCTGTTCACTCCAAAAATGTTCCACCTTTCCCATGTCTAGCAGAAACCCTGCAAATCCCCATACTTGCAAATAATATTTAAAATCAAACTCTTGCAATCCAGCAACAGTAAAGGTATTTTTGTATTTACTGTGTTTCATTTCATTAAATAGAATTTAAGCTATTTCTCATATTCGGAATTTTTACAAGTGGTCTACCAGACAGAAGCCACTTATGGCAGGATTATTTTATGAGATGGATATTTGTGGAGAAAGGGTGAACACAATCCACATGCAAAGCCCCATTCTCAAAATAATCTTTCAATAAGCTACATTATAAAAGAGTAGTCTTAAAAGAAAAAGCCCCCACATGGACAATACCTCAATAATTTCCCTGCATCAGCCTCCTGAGTATGAAATGCCATCATGACTGAGCATAGGGAAGTAAGTGATTTATAAATAAAATGAAGTCTGCAATGGCAAAAGGTTTGTGTGAGACTGGAGAGTTTGTTTGCTGAGTTACTACGAAAATTTAACAATTAAATCTTCTTTCGGCTCCTAAGGGAACAAAGGAGATTACTAAAAAGAAGGAATTTGACATGATTGGAAAAAAAAGATGAAAATGGAAGGATTCCCTGCAGTTGATCAATTCTGCCCTGCACAGCAGGCATCACACAGTTAGTAAGAGTTACTACAGAGATTTCCAGGAAGATTTGTACAAAGCAGGGGAAATACAATGAGGAAATATAAAACCTCAGCTGCGTGAGTCAACTTTTATTTGTTTGTCTGTTTGCAAAACTGAACTGTGAATTTATCTTCAAGGCCTCGAGTGAACTCCACACTTCATGCTTCTGTATCCAACCAACTCAAAATAACGAAGTAACTTCAGAAAAGGAAAAAATAAGTCAACCAAGAAACAACAACTCTCTTTGGTTTGACTGATCTGAGCCTTTTAAAATTTATTTATTTATTTGTTTATTTATTTATTTTCATTATCCCTACTTCCTAAGCTTGGTAGTTTGAACAAGAGACTTCTGTTTTGACAGCCTGTCTCCTGGGTTCCCCAATGAAAAGGCCAAAGCTCCCAGTGAAGCAGCAGTAGCTGCCTTTAAACAGGAGACAGCACTTCTTGCTTTCCTGTGCTGCATGCAAATAGAGAGGCTCAGTGTGACCCAGCTCCGCCAAGCTTCCCGGTAATATGCCTTCTGCATGGCAATGGCTAGTACAAGTGATCATCCAGCATCGTGTCTTTGAGCGTGTTAATGTCTCTGACCCCAGTCCACTGATCACCCGCTTCAGCAGGGGACTCGTCATCTGTACAAACAGCATTTACAGAGCCCGCAGCCTCCTGGCTGTACGTGACAGAGAGCACTGCTTTATGCTCTGGCTGTTCAGCAGAGCTCAGTGAAGGGCAGCTGCCCCTTCCGTGCCTGTAAGTAACACTTCCATGACAACACCTTCAGCTCATTAGTTTTGTTTGTTTCTTTCTAGAATGGCAGTATATTGTCTAGTTTTGGGGGGGTTTTTTTGTTTTTTTTTGTTTTTTTTTTTAAAGTGAGTTAAAGAATGGGCCATCATATCTGTTACTAAGCTACACACGGGGTAGTTCAGGAAAAGGCTGGAGGTTTTAAAAATGGAGAGATGATCATACTGCAGAAACTATATTTAATCCTTCAACCCCCACCTCACCACCTGATCCTCTGCTGCAGTGCCAGTACCAGAGCCCAATACATGCATTCATAGTCACACATGCATGAAAATGTGTTTATTAAAATGAGAAACTCTAAACCTCAAACTGATAAAACCTCAAGCAAAGATAGTCAAGATGCTGCCCTATTCTACCTTGCTGTTCATTTATTTCTTTGATGAAGGAAAAAGTGATGCTGCCTTCCCTCTGCCAAAGGGAAATCAAGTAGCCAGTCAGCCCTGGAAGAGCTAAAGGATGATGGACTCCTATAGGAAGCATGTGTGTTGTAAGGGTGTTTGTGAAGGTTATCTTTGAGTTGATAGGTGTAGTGGTTTTCCAGGGACCACACAGCAGCTCTGGGCTGCCAAGGCACAGGCCACCATTCACATGTCAGTTTTAACCTGGCTGTGTCCTCCCAGTCAGGGACCTGAAGCTGTAAAATGTGTGTCAGTATGAGTTAGTAGTGCCATAGACTGGGGAAAAAATCTCATAGTTAGTTTGCACCATGAAACTGGCCCTAAATTTGCACCCTAGAAGGAAAGAAAAGACAGAAACAGAAACCTAAACTCAAAAAAATTTCTGATCAAAGCTCCAAATTTTATCAAAGGATTTTTGATAAATTTCACATCACAAATATTTCTAGGCACTCTCGTGTGGAAGACCATGTGCTGTGGATATTCCCATGTTTTTGTTCTGAATTGTCCTTTTTTACTCCTGCTATGAAGACTACAGCCTAACAGGAGCATGTGGGCAGAGCTGAGGAACAGCAACACAATTGATTTTCTATTTTCTTTCCCTACACATACCTACCCACAGTGAATACAGTTAACTGTCATTGCTGCTATGGGCATGCACATGAACAGCAGCCAGGCAGATACAGCAGGCCAGGGATAAGGATTCGTACAACAGAAAAATACAGTAGGATTGGTACAAGGATGAAGGAGGACAGAGGCAGCAGTGTCCCTCAGCTGGCCCTCAGATAAGGGAAGGGAAAGGGTGCACAACATACTGCTCTGTCAAAAGATACTGAGAGCAGAATGGGGAGAGAAAATGAGGTACCGACCACTGGTTAAAAAAGCATAGAGAAGAGAAAATGTCACCTTCAGGGAGGAGGTGGAGCATTCTGTAAATGCTGATTCAGGTATAGTCAGAACCAGGGCAGAAACATATTGAAATGAAAAGGCTCCTGTTTACTTTAAAAAATTGCTGTGCAATGACTATCTACTTGGGTCTCTGCCACTTTCTTCCCAGCATTTTCTCCCTTCTATAACCTGGCTTGTCTTATTTGCAGTGACAGTTTGGCTCACAAACTGTTCTCTGCCAGCTCACCTGCTATTCCAGCCAGTTTTCACAGTAGTCACAAATGCTCCACTGTTCTTGCCTTTTGTTGACAGCACTTTCTGGAGTAAGTATCTTTGGTAGCTCAACTTTAAAGCCCACATAACATGGCACACATCAGGTCACACTTTCTTTGTGGTCTATTCATCAGTGTTCTCCATGTCAGGATGGGAATAAGAAAAAAAGACACAAACAGTGACTGAGGAATGCTAAGCCTTCAGAGCCTACTTACTACAAGCCAGAATGCCCATCCCTTAGTTTTATAAGCATCAGCTTAACTCACAAATTTAGGGAAAGGGGAAAAGAAAAATTGCACCCTGAGGCAAATTTTCTCATTCAAGTTAAACATTTTTCTCTTGAACAGAAGTGTCTATAAAGGAAACCTCAACTTTGGCAGCACAAGCACTGGGGCTGCGTTAATCAATATAAAGAGCAAAATCAGTGCTTCGAACACGAGCAAGGATCTTGGGAGCCTTGCATGGAGTGGTACAAAGAGAGCAAAAAAAGAGCCACAACTCAACAAAAAAGGCTTAGAAATTTTCCTTCCTCTGCTGAGGTTCAAAGGCTTCTTTCTCTATCTTTGATATGAAAACAATACAAAAATAAAATGTCATTATCCACAGTCTTAAAGCTGAAGTCCTATCTGCATGCAGATCCTGACAGCTTCAGGCCAGAAGAAAGTAGCCGCACACATGTTACTGCATATGTAGAAGCTGTGTGCATGTGTGAGAACAGTTGCAACAGGGACAGCCTGTTACTAGGAAGCAGATATGCTGAGTTTCAGGTTCATGTTACCAGGAAACTTGAAAAAGTTGAAACCCAGCCTAACCAGTCTGCCAATGGCCTCTAATGAAAATTTCCATTTGGAAAGGCTTGATGTTGACTTGGCATGACACCAAACAAGCAGCCTGCTGCAAAATTTTACACCAATTGTATTTCTCCTAATTAAACCCTGTCTGACCTCAGCATTAAGAAACAATTTGTTTCAGGATATAACCAGCACACATAAGCTATTACATTCTGTTTGCCCTACTAGTGTTATTTGGCTTCTATTCTTTCCAGTGCTTCTATTGCAAATGCTGCCTGTGAGCCAGAGGTATAGGAAGTGTGCAGTGCTCAGACTTTTTTGTTGGGTAGAAAAGAAAGGGAGGAGAGAAAGGGAAGCTTAAACTGAAAATATCAACAACTTTTAGTCATACCATAGGCACCCAGAAGCAGAGATCAGATGGTGCTTTCAAGTTTATTCCCGGACAATGAAAGACAGAAATTAAGTGACTTATGCAGGCCATTGAGAACATGTATATCCATTTCCTACAATTAAAAAGAATAAATAAAGATGATAGCCTAATCATCTATTATTTCTCCTAACTTGTTGTTTTTCATTCAGTTCTCTAACTTCTGATTTTTACCAGTCAGGACAGAAATACCAGAAAGAAGAGGCTTTGGTGCCCTAGTTGTGAAACACTACTCCTAACAGGACACAGTATGCACGTCTGTCTTTCTGACAGTCAGTGACTGTGGGAAGACAAGTGATTTAAAAGTGGAGGCAAGAGAGGGAGTCATGCTGTACCTCCAGTACTGAGGTGTATCTGTGGAGAATTTGCCAGTTTGTTAGGAGTCATTCTCACTGACAGTTCAGTACCCCTCAGGCACAGAGAGGAGAATTATTTAATACCTCTTAGGATGTGAGGATATAGAAATCGTCTCTGCATCATGGTTTCTTCACAAGTCAGTGCTCTGGAAGACCTCTGCCCCTGCAGATAGGTTGGTGCTCATTGGGTTAGGACCTACCTTAAGTGATGAGGAGTCTGGAAGAAGGGGAGAAGGGAGAAAGGGTTGGCGTGTGGACCACACTTTCTGCAATGTATGCAGGCTGGATAAAATGTGAAAAGACACTTGTAGACAGCAGAGGAAAGAGAGGAGTAAAACAACCAAATGAGGTATGCCTTGCACAGGACAAATCAGCTACAGTGTGGAGATATTAGCATTTTTAGTCGACAATGAGATAAGGCAAAAGACTAGATCAGACCTTTCTGTGTTTCTTTGCTGTTGTAAGACTGAAGAAGACTTTCTTGTGTTCAGTTATTCAAGGAACTGTCTGGAAAATAGCAGCAAGATGTGTTTGTGCCAAGGCCATTAACCCTCCATTCTTGCCAATATCAAATTAAATAAATTGAGAAAACAGTTTACATAACACTGTCACAGCGATATACAGTCAAGGCAACCTTTTGAAAAACTGAGCTAATGAAGAGGTACAGTAGAGTAGACACAGTCAATGACTGCATGGTCAGACCTGAGAGTGACTGAGTTCAACCTCTGAAAACACACTCCGCAGGTCTATGCACAGTGCTCACATACAGTTGTGTTAGACTTCTGCGTGGCTTATATGGGTTGAAAAGTATAGTCTTCTGCTTTCACCTCTGTGCAAACTGCTGGTAAGTTTTCCTGGTGGTCTTCTAGAGGCTGGTGAGGTCCAGAAATGTATATAAATATGTGAGCCATTTGAAAGCAAAAAGAGAGCAGCAGATTCTGTGATTGCTGGAGAACATGGAGTCAGCTGGTGTGAAAATGTATAAAACAATCACTTCTGTTACTATCTGTACCTGTTCATGCTCTTTACAAGCAGTTGAACCATCTGTCTGAGTGGAACAGCAGCAGCCGCTTCCCTGGCTTGCTTTCACTTTAACTAAGCACATCCAGGAGACGCTTCTGCACCAGCTTTGCATCCTGGCTATTTTTTATGTCCACATGGCAGCAAATGGAGTGGCAGGATGTGCAATCCAGAATACAAGATCTGAAACACTGAAATGAGACACAAAACAATGTAAGGCACATCTGGAGTCTGAAATCTTTATGCTAAACAGTCACAACTACTTAGAGATGCTTCAGAATTGCTATAGATTAGCAAAAAAAGAAGTATATATGGATAATTATCAAAGTATGCTTTAACTTGAGAAATTCTTTCAGTTCTCAAGAAACATTTAAGACTGAGTAAGTGAAAATATGCATTTTACACATTGCCTAACTACGCTCATTCTTTTCTATGTATTTGCATATTTAAACAATTGACTGTAAAGAATGTGTTGTGCAATCCTGCATATAGGCCTGAGAGAGCATGGCTAAATCCTATGCTAACTCCTTGAAAACATAATGGTTAATTTTATTTAAGTACCAACTCATGTGGTTTAATTTTCTTTCTTGTACTGATTTTGTTCTCCCATGTCAGTCTCATCAAAAACAAAACAACCACTCAAATAAAACCTACCGTAGCACCTGCAAAGTTAAGAAAAAAACCTAAAAAAAGGGAAGCTCTCTCTTGAAGCTGTCTGGGAGCAGATACATGTTCTCTACAGTCGATTGTGTAAATATGAAAATATGTGGAAATGGAATATATTTAGGCAAGTTTTAAAATGCATAATATTTATTCAACTCTAATAACTTCTTATTAGGAGTCAATAGAGTCTATCAACTAAATGGATATTTCAACCATTTTCAATAGACACATTATTTACTCAATAGACCATAATGATTCTGAAGGAGGCATTAGGGCCTATTATGCAAATCTGTGTGTATTGTAGGTGTATTCAAAAACAGTGAAATTTTGACCCTGGCTGTTCTACAGATCCTGATGCCATTGCTCCTTAGAAAGCAAATTGTGTAAACCTAGTTTGAATGAAATAGAAAGGTTAGAAGTAGCACAGTGGAAATAATAGAATTTTTTTGGTTGAGTTGCAGAGCAGAGAATATAAAAAAGTTTCAGTTCAACTTGAGGCAGGGTTTTTCTTTTTTTTTTTCCCCCAGCAAAATATAAAAAAAAATAAAAAAGGAAAAATAATTGTGTCTCAGAAGAAACATTTCCTTTTCCACACAATGTTTTCACTCCTTTTTAACCCAGTAGCTACACAAATAACTTCATTGCATTTTTGTCTGGTTAAAACATTCTTCCAGGAGATCTGCAGTGAATAACCTGCTTGACACTGGATGTGAGAGGGAGAGGTTTGAACATGAATTTGGACCTTTGCTAAGATGGCAATGCCAATCACCCAGCACTCCTGTTGGTCAGTCCTCTAATTTCTTTACAGCTATACTGTTGAAAAATTATTTCAGGCTGACTGAGAACAAATTAAAAAAAGGAAATTACTTCAGGAAAAAAACCCTATAGAAATGGCCCATTTGTAATGGCATGGGGAAATCCTGATAGCATTTAGTAAGTGACCTGATTCAAAACTAATAGGTATTAATGGAGATACTTCATACAATTTCAATGGGATTTGGCTCCTTGTTGCATGCCACATACAAATAGGTTTCTTTAGGGAGACTTATAAACATCCTAGAGGGGACATATAACTAAAAAAGATACTTCTGACTCACATAAAAACACATGAAACTCAAGTTCAGCTGAAAGCGTCAAAATAGGTCTCTTCGTTCTTATCAAATATTGAAAAAAAATTGTGAAAGAAAAAAAATATAGGTCCATACCCAAAAATTTAACATAGAGCACTGAACCCTGGACTAAGATATCCAGAGTAACTCAAGGACCAGAGGCAATATAAAAGTATAAATATAAAGTATTCTGCACATCCGTCTCTATACCTTCTACAAAGTGTTCAGGTACTGGGTGGATACTACCGCACAGTGCTTTTGGCTCTGCAGTGTGTCTTTACAGAACAGAAAAAACTATAAATGTGACATTAACAAAATACCAAATTCACATTCTTTAGTCTGCTGTGTACTGCAAAGTTACTTGGCTTTGAAGAGCTCCTTTTTCTTTCCTTTTATTTTTTGGTTAATGCTGAAATGTTCAAAACCAAACAAATTACCAGATGACTGGATCTGCTTGTGTCAGGTGCAAACCTGTAGAACATCTGCAGAAAAACAGTGACTTACATGCAGCAACAACAATGACTTACTTACATTCTTTATCTGTTTATAATTGTGTCTAACCAGAGTTTTTAAGAAAGGGCACAGCACTGGTGAGGCAGAGTTTGTGGAAAGAAGCAACATTTTGTATGAAGTCATAGTGTTGGGAATTATGTGCACAGAATGAATGGACATACATTCTCAGTTGTGTACAGCTGGTGTATTTGGTGAAAACACGATGGACTTCTGGGCACTCAGATCCATCATCCCATTGTGTTCATCAGAATTAATTCGCAATTACAGCCTGGAGGATGACCAAGATTATACAACTATGTTACATTATATCATATCGTGTTCATATTCTTTGCTGAAGACCACACATGGTGAGTTACTTACATTGCCACTTACAGTTTCCTTAGTTTTACTAGTGGCAGCAAGTAGGTTTTCTTCACAGAGAAGGTTGCTAGTGAACGTCAGCCCAGTTCTTCACAAACCAAGACAGCCACTGACAGCAATGTGAGCCACATGGCTGTCCTGTGACAGTGTACCCAGGCAGCTGTTATTGCTGGCCTACAGCTTGCAGGAGTGAATGTGAGGTAGACAAGGAAAATGCATAAGCATCATCCAGGAATGAGTGTGAAGATTTGCATATCTTGACCATGTAGCCAAAAGAACCATAACCTTGCCGTGGTTATCTAGATTTTATTTGTGCTTTATAATCTCATACCAACAACAAGAAAACTTTTTTTTTTTTTGTCTTGTGAAAAAGAATTATTGAAATGAGTTTTGGGGCTGATGAATATCCCAGAGGTGCTTCGGCCCATTGCTTTCTTTTAGACCATTTCCTTTAACTCTCACTTGAGCTTCTGTTCAACAAAGTTAATAGCTACAAATTCTTCAGGGATGGTTTGCTAAATCATGTCCAAGAAAATAAATATAATGAATGAACAATCTCAGGAGAAAGTCCTGACATTTAAAAAAAAAAAAAAAAGTAAATGAGTCTCAGAAGTATCAAGCCATGACATAGGCAAAGTACATTAGCAAAAGTGAGATATGTTTTACAGCAATTAGTGGAAGAGAAATTCTCCAGGGGACCACACCTGAGTTCTTGAAAACTCAGCCAAAAGCTGGTTGTGTACTGCATCCTGGCATCTACCAGGTCAGACCTGAATGTTGTCTGCTTATAACTTGCCTCCCACTCGCCCAGCATTTCAATGTGCTTCATCTGCCACTGAATCAATGGACTTTGATATGAGGAAGCTGGAGCATGGCTTTGAACTCCACTGAACCCAATTATATCTGGTCATTTCAGAGAGCTGTAGTGGTGTGACTCTGAACTAGAAGGCAGAGAGTTCACGACAGACTCAACTGCTGCAGCTGCAGCAGCAAATTTGTCCGGTGCTGTGGTATTGCAGTTTTTATGCTCCAGAAAAAAACTGGAAATCTGAACTAATTAAAAGGAAGGCATTCTGGCAGCTGGTGTCTGGTATGTCCTGGGGTTAATGCCTTTTAATTGCAATGGTACAAGTGGTAAGTTTTATCTCTGAGAGCTGCTGGAGGTGTGTAGGGGATTTAACTCATTTGCTGAAATGAGCAGAATTCAGCTTTTCCCCCACTAACAGTATAGAGCATAACTCTTGTCTTTGGCAATGACACTTTTGCAGTTTAATGCTTGAGAAGAGGATAAGCATAGCAGGGATCTGAATTTTCTAGAGATACAGGGAATACCACATCAAAATGGCATTAGAAAGCAGATTTAGTTTTGCCCATGGCTTGCGTAATTAAAACCTAGTCTGGTGACAAAGTACTACTACACATAGTGAGAAAGACACCCTTGGGCAGAGGACTACTGAAGTCTTATGCATTGCTAAAGTCCTATTAAAGCCTTTTTTGCTTGGCTTTATTAAAACAAATTTCATTTCTCAGCCCTGAAAATGCACCTGTGAAATATTTCCATAGGCCTCCCCCAGTATCGATAGCTTCCGATGCTTATTGCAGATTCTGTTCTCACAAAGACAGTGAACAAGTCCTGATCTCCACTGCATTAAGCAAGAGCGGCTTCCACCTGGTTCTCATAGCTGCTAGTGATTTCCCTCAAGAAAAAAGGAGAGGACTAAGAAGATCTGCCTTTACAGCCCTTTCTCACATGGGAAAAACAAGAAACTGCATATCATGCACATGCACAGACATGCACAATCCTCTTTCCCATTAAAAAGAAGTAAAAAGTCATGGTAATGTCTAGCCCTTCCACTCCAGAATATATTTCGGTTACAGGTAAATCTTTGCATTGGATACAGAAGAGATCTTCTGAGACCTGCTCATGTTTTGTGGTCACATAGCTGGAGTTTGGCATTGCCCAAATCTCTACTAAACCTGTATTTTTCTTGGGCTTGTAGCTCCTGTATAAGAGTTTTGGGCTCTTTTTATTTCTCCCTTTCATTACTGGAATATTTTTTCACTTTTTCTAAATGTAGTTTTAAATGAAGGAAAAACAGTCTTGGGATGGACTTTGTCCATTGGAATTTAAATTGACTGATTTGTTATATTGCATGGATTTGCAGTTCTGATTATTCCTTGTATTCCCTATGAAAAGCTGCCACTAAACAATAGTGAAAAATGAACTTTTCCATCTCAAAATTGTCTTGAAAAATCTGTAAAAAGAATGGTGAAATTCCTAGGTTTGGAATCACTCTTTTGGCCTTGAAAGGGTCATTTTCAGGTAGTCAGACTAAAAGTGGGAAGACACCCATTTAAAAAACATATTATGAGAAGAAAACATTCCAAATTTTTAAGCTGCAAAGCTAAACCAAGTTCTTAGTTATTATTAGCTGAGAAAATGTTATTGGAAAGTAATTGTCACAGAATTAAGAGAAAATAATCCTCCCCTAAAAAATCTCAAAATGTAGAAGAGGGAAATTACTGCTTCCTAAATGACTGCAATAGTAATAAAGGCTCTATCTCAGGACTCTATCTTGTTTGGCTTTTAAGAAAATATGAAAGATACCATTGATTGGTTGGTTGTTGTTTTTTGTTTGGGTTTTTGTTTGTTTTATTTGTTCTTGTTTTTTTAATTCTAAATAGCATTTAAGGTAGAGAGAGTAACAAACAGAAAAAAACCCCCAAAAATTCCTATTCTTTTACCTCCAGAAGGTTGCCAGTAGACATCATGTGGGTGCTCTTCAGATGCTAAAAGACAATTTTACTGCCTTAACATCATATCACTAAAAATTAGTTCTGTTATTTCTAATATCTCTCTTACACCTTTTGCTTTTAAAGATATTTCATACACAAACAAATTGTGGTATTCATCTAAAAAAGCATACAACGGCCAGAACCATAAGTCTACTACAAGCAATGTGAAACTGGGCTTTGTGTTTCATATCTCTCAGGTTACCTACATATTTAAAGAGTCACAAGACCAAAGCTTCATTTTTTTAACCTGAATATATATCATCTGCAATACTACAAAGGTGAAGTGAATTTGAAGATGGGTAGGTATTTAATATCTTCTTTATATCTTCTGATGTAAGGAAGTTAATTTAATTGCTTTAATCAAAGCAAAATGCAATTCTCAACAGAATATTAATAACCTCAACCTCAACAAAAAGGTATTTGGTCATGTAGAGTGGGATTTCTTCTGGAAATCAGAGAACAACCTCACTCCAGAGTAATGTCAGATGCTGATTTTTTCCCTCTGTGGTGATAACATTCAGTGTAGCAACAGATTAAATTTCAGGGAGGAGGAAACAGACCTATTTGGTTTTGTTGGCATTATTACGCTTAAGCTGCAGATATCCTGGTATATTCAGTAATATTCTGAGAGGGATTTGAATTTATTTATTTTTTTTTATATATATAGGATCCTTAAACATTTGAACACATTATACTTGTATTGCCCTGTGGGTCTGGAAGACACACATATGGTCCTATAGAAGTCACCCTAGTCCCAGAATGCTGTAGTACATGACATTTTCTCATAAAGTTCATCTATGATTTTTTCATCTGTCTCTTTCTGCTGTCCAGTTGATAAAACCAATTACAACTTGTTCAGTTTTCTATCTACTAGAGTTAGAGTTGACACAGTCACAGTCTGAGGACAAAACTCCCACAGGGTATAAATGCTCTGAAATCAGCATATTGAGGATATTTTTTCAGAATGGTTGGCACCAGGAATTCCCACTGAGAACAATGAAAAAGAATGTTTGCTGGTTTAATTGTCTTCTCTGATCCCTGAGGAAGCTGTGAAGTCCCAATGACTTATGAAAACATAAGCTTCAGGTTCTAGCCTGGGAGCATGTATTGTGAGGGATCTTGTTTCCTGCCATATGGTCATGTGAGAAGGTCTTTTAGTTTTCTTTCTATAAACGAGGTGTAATAACACCAGCTTCACTAATCTCACTTAGTGTGTGCCTAGACTCACAAACTCTATATCTTTTGCTTGCAATAGGTAAAAAGGAAAATATTGTGGGTCGTCTTCTTTGGGTTATTACTGTAAATATAACAATTCTGTTACAAAACTGACAGCTTTTCTCAATGTGTTGTCCTAATCACTTGACAATGATGGTCAAAGGGCTGCTGGGGTCTTGCTTCTTTTAAACAAACTGCTACTTTCTTCTGGCTTTTTTTTTTTTTTTTCCCAAGAAAGATGGAGGAGAAAGTAGCTGTTGCCTCTTTGTTGGAGTTGCATCTCTCACTGAGTCCTGGAGCTTCAGCACCATGATTGTGAGTTGGTGGTGGTGGCGATTCCCTTTCTGAGGCACCTCCCATGCCCTTCAGTGGCCTTTTTGTAGTGGCGGAGCAGTTTCACAGCTGACTTCAGGTGTGCTGCTTGAAGACCACTTTTCCAACTCCTCTGTGGTTCAAATGAGTTCATCCATCCCTGACACTTGCTCAAAACACTCTGGAAATGTACTATTTGAAGCCTTCCTTCCTTGATGTTTCAGGAAAAAAAAGGTGCAAACTTTCTTTGCTGGTCTGAGAAAAAAAAAATTCCTTTGCTCTTCTAGGAAGAAGTGAAAGGCCAGCTTTTGAGCTGCATGTGTACCTCCAGGGGGCCCTTATGCCAGGAGAGGTGCAAATTACCAGAGATAATATTGCCATCTTCCTCTCTCCATCCGAGGATGGTGAGGCCACCAAGGCATGTTGTGCTGACACCTTACCACTACAGTCACCATAGGGATGGTGTAACATTACCAGAGCAACCAACGCATCCTGCATCACACCTTCATCTGGGCTGAGGAGGTAGGAGCTGCTCTAAAAGTTTTATCAGGTCCCTTATAGATTTATGATGCTTCTATGCTTTTTACCATTGCCTGTTTGACCAGTTGCTCGAGGGGGAGCAACTAAGGAGTCTAAAAAGCACACTGTATGGTAAATGTATTTTGAAGGGCATTGTAAAGGGCTGGGGTCTGGAGATTCAGCATAAGGAGCATGAGGAATGCTGTCTGGATCTTATTTGCATTTTCATTAAATGTGCTTTTTCATCCTCCTGTAAATGCTTTGTCAAGGTGTGCCCATTTGAAGGAATGTGTGAAGAAGAGCACTTTGGAGGATCAAGGCTCCTTGTCTCTAAGGGGTGTAAAATTCAGTTTCCTAAGGCAAAATTGGGTTTTTTCTTTATTCTGCAAGTCAAGAATTTTGCTAAATGTAAGCCTATGAAGGCTCTCAAAAGATGGGCTTTTCACTCCATTACAGAATGAAAACAAGTTTGAAAGCTTATGAACTGGAATTGCTGGTCTCCAGGTAGTAGTATATGATGAGCATTTCCCTTACAAAAAATCAGATAAATACTTCAGAATATTGCAATAGCAATCCCAAGTAGGGTTGTAAAACCAATGTACAGTGCATGTATTGGAGCAGAATGGTGACAAACTGCAGTAGTTTAAGGGAAGCATCTGTGCTTGTGGTGGTGTGGAGTACAGATACAGTCGGTGTGTCACGTGTGAGCAGTACCTCTCATTGGAGCATGTCTCTGTAAAGCAACAGAAAAGAGCTGAGCTTTTTGAAGCATAGGATGTAAGAACTTCTGCCCTTCAAAATGACAGTAATGCATCAGGTAAATGGAGGTGAGCTTGAGCTTCATGCTGCATCTGACATAATTAAAGGTGATGAAAAAGTATTGCTGTTATACTGGGGAGATATGGTTTAATACATCTATCACAAAGACTGCCATTGTAAGAAGAGCAGAAACAGAAATAAAGATGCACCCGATTTGTACCAGCAAGAGGATTTCCCAGTACACAATCTGCAGCTTTCATCAGACACTTGGTAGCACCTCTGCAAAATGACTGTTATTTCTAGGCGTGCTGGAAATGTAATGCTACACTTCCATGGGCTATCTTGTTGCAAGGGACAAACAGTGTTCAATGGCTTAGCCCTCCAACTTCTGGTCTTAGCTGAAGTCTTGGATAACTGTCAGAACAGTATGGGAAGTGACAGCCTTAGATCAGTTCAGGAGACAAGGGTCTGATGGTATTAGATCCCCAACCTGTGCTCATGCTTCATAACCTTCTCCCCAGACTCTGTAAGAAAATAGTTTAAATAAAACAAGGCCTGTATCAAAATCTTAAATGGAGTATGTGAAATAAGAATAATAAAATAGGAGTGATCGAAGTAACAGAGTTTCATTAGGAGACTATGAAGCACACACCAACAACAAAACCAAAACAAAACAATTTTAAAAAAGAAAAAGAAATCAGGCCAGGCAAATGACTGCACAGATTGCAATTTAGAGAGAATAAATGCATTAAGACCAACAAGAAACCATTAAAATATTCAAGCTGAGAAAGAACCAAGGCATGCACCAGAGTTTTAGTTGCCTCATTCATTAATCAAGCACAGACTTTAAAGATGTTCAATAAAGGGAATTGACAAGTCTTTACAACACAGTTAATATGGGAATGAAATGACAAATCAGAGTAAAAGGTTACACCCAATTGCTGTGCTGCAGCAGAAGAAACATTATGTGGTGATATTAAGGAAAAAGAATGAAAAAATAAATAAATGGCAAGGAGGCAAGTTAAGAGACAGAGCGTGTATAAATCTTACGCCTTATCTGCATTATTAGAAATAAAAGATTAGCAAATATCCTCTGGGAGATGTCCCTGAAGCAATGAAAGACATGAGGAAAAGAATCCATGAAAGAATGGAGGGGCAGCACCCACTGACTGGACATTTTAATGTCAAGTGTAGCAGATCCACTATGAACACCAAAAAACTTCCACCCAGCTCCAGATGAAATGTTTGGCTCGGAGCCATGGCTGATGTGCCACGGCTGATGTGCCACGGGACAAGCAAATCTTGGCACCTTTCTGTCCAGGAGGGAAGGACTTGATAACACCTAGGCAAAACCTGCAGTAAATCAGGTCAGCTATTGGCAGCTTTTGTATCCTTCTCAAGCTGAAAACTGCCAAAGATGGCTTGCTGAGTGGTCTCTGGTGCTCCCCACTTCCTCAGACTTCAGACACAGGTAAGCCTGCGATGTCCTCCTGACTTCCTTGGGAATTATTGCGTCCCTCCTGATGAATGACCCATGCCATGAAGAACTGTGGTATGTCAGAGCTTAGGCAATGGCATGAGTGACTCATTGCTGCAAGCAGAGGGGTTCCTGGCTGAAGCCTGGTATTGAGAGGGCAAGAGTCTTGTAAGAACAGTTGGCCAATGTGCTGTGGAGGTGGAGCTGCCAGCGAGCGGGGCTTGGATGTTGAGGTCTCTGGGGTGGCAGATCTGGGAATTCCTGAAGGAGAATAAGAGTCTTTGCTGATGCTTTAGCTTTTATTGCATTCAGGAAAATGGGCCTTGGGTGAATTTTTTCTTTTGTTTTTTTGGGGGTGGGGTAAGTAAACAAGATTATTTTAAAATTATGCCATGAGGACAATTGACTTTCACTGCTGATTTCTTATGCAAATAGAAGCAACTCTGCAAGGCTTTGAAACTTTGACTAATCATTCAGCCAAAATTGCTACTCTGTTTTAATAATAAAGACATCTATTGATGATTATGTTCTGGATTCACTAATCCAATCACAAATGCCTTTTCTCTGTAGTTTCTTTGTACTCATATTTCTTACTCTCTTTTTTTAATATAAAAATAATTAGAAAAACCTCAATAAATAGATTACAGGAACAGAGAGGATTTCCATTACCATGCAAGTTCTTCCCCTTTCATCATTTGCATGATAATCATTTAATAGCAAAATACAATTAGGGCAACTAGGGAAAAGTGTATGGCTTTGTGTTATGTGATATCACCTTCATTTGCCAATACTCTGAGTGCACAAATGACCCACAAAGTGGATTTCACTTGAAAATCCAGATTGGACACTGGTGCAGATGTTACATCAGGACCTTTTCTGAACAGAAATGTATGCCTTAGAACTGTTCCAGGCTCTTTTTGTCCTCAAAAGATAGAGGTGAACTGAGATCAGCTGTTTTATTTTTTATTTTTCTTAGTAATTTTACAGACAGGATTATTTGTAATCCAGTTTTCTGGAAAAAAACTAGTTTGTGCTCAGCAATTTAAAAGTTCCCTGTTTCTTCTCCTTCTAAAACTGATGTGGTGCTTTCTGAACACAGCCCTCTGCTCTCACCTCTCCCAATGCTGTGGGCACTGCCTTCTCCTCTCAGAGTCTTCTGGGTTCCAGCTGCTGGAGCATTACTGATATTTTCTTCTAATCCTTTCAACTCACTAGAGGAGGACTTATCACTTGAAAAGACAAAGACTTGACCAGAAAAATGTGTTGTTCCAACTCTTGTTGTTCAGATATAGAGGACATCTGCCAGGCAATTGAGGATATTATAGCAATGGTCTGGAAACAAATGAGTAATTTCTGCTGTGTCTGCCCCTCCTCATTATCTCCTCCCATCTCCCTTCTGAACTATCACCTACATATGTACCGTGTCCCTGCTGCACACAAGGTACATCCCTGTGTTCCCACCGCCTCCATCCTCCCTTCCACTGCTTTTGAATTTATACTATTCAAGACACATCAGGAGATCATCTGGTCTTTTCTAGGTAAGGGATAGACCACCTGTACTGCAGATGTAGAAACATGAAGATTGCTACACCCTTGTCACATGCAACACAGGGAACTGTAGGGCTGTCATTTTCCTTTTGCTTATTTCTTTTTTTCTTTTCCTACACTGCTGAAACCCTTCTTCAGAGGGATACTATTTTGCAAAAATTTAGTCTCATGAGCTGTATTTCTCAACTGGGCAAATTTCTGCTATATTCATGTAATAAGATTATTTATAAGAACTTTAACAAGTACTATTCATTTCACAGATTATGACTGCAGCCTCCACACAATGGATAGTGTTGGCATGGGAAAAATAATTCAGTCAGAAGGCTCAAGAACTAATCTGTCATATTTACAGGGAACAACTTAGTAAAGAGGTTTCTGGAAGGCTAAAGTTAACATTTTTGTGTGCAGATGATGTGGAGTGCGGATGGCAGTGGTGAGAACGAAGTTGGACACAAGATGAAAAAATTCATCTTTTTTCACTTTGCTTTTGTGGCAGTCTTGTTAACAATGTGTGACTTCACTTTTTAGCAAATAAGTTTATGGTTTTGTGGGAAGTAATAGGCAATATTCTAGTCATACAAGTATTGGGTTGCCAAAGGACTTGGATTCTAACAGTCTCCCCTTTTCTCATGCCTGTAAGGGAAGATGTGCTCTGCATTATGAAAGGGTGATCTTCAACCTCCTGCAAAGCTATTCCACTTCCTCTAGTATTGTTTAAAGATGAATATAGATGGTTAAACAAAAGTATGTTGTTTGCCCTCTGCTCTTCTGAAACACATCCCTGGTGAATGCTCTTGTCTTTAGGGACCAGAGCCTCCTTGTGACTCTGCTTGAGTCATTCTCTGCAATGCAGTAGCCATCTCATCAGCCTTCATGCTTTCCACTCTCACTGCCTGGTGCCATTCCTGGGAAACACTTGGGTCCTGAGGGCCACCCTACTGGGCCTGCTGCTCCTCCTCCCATGAGGCAGCACAGAGGCATGGGTGCAACAAAGGCACTGGCTGGATCAGAGGTTTCCCCCAGCCCCTGCTGATCTCCTAGGGGAGCACGCAATTGCCCACATGCTTGTGGGCAAAGAAGGCAGCAAGGTAAGCATGTGGAATTGCAGTGGTGACTCCCTGCTCTGCCATGTCCCACAGCTCCCAGGTTTCCCAGTACCAGGCTGCTGCAGGGCACTGGGCAGTGCAGGCAAGGGCTGATCTTTTATCCTCAAGAAGCAGAGGTTAATGGCAGTGGCTTAATCCGTATTATTTTTTACCTATAACTGCCATGGGTAATATTCAAAAGGAAAACGTGACTCATAACTTCTTGTTGTTTTCACAGGCTTTCTTTTTTAGGATACAAGTATTTGTGTGCCAGTTGCATCAATTAAATAGCAACCAATCCAAGTACATTTACAGTCTGCCTTTAAAATGCCAGTTCTATATTGTACTTACCAATTAAGCATGAACACATTAATGGGATGCATTGTTCTCTTGGGCTAACTTCACCATATTGTCATTAGGTGGATATGTCCTTATGAATCCAAGTCTTCTTTCTGTGAAAGGAAAATAAAGTGTATGCTCAAAAAGTAGGACAATTTCTACCAAACAGAATCATCTGAGAGGAAAGAAACAGGAGTCTCCTCCCTCCCACTTTTTTCAGTTGTTGTTTAATTGTTTCTTCAACCCAGTGGTTTAGTGATTTCACATCTATTTAATTAACAGAGAAATGGATAGGGTGCACTGAAAAACAAGAAATGAAGATCAGATAGACAAATGGTCCCTCTAAGTTCACAGTTCTTAAAACAGATGTTCACCTCCGCTGGCTATGGTATATCATTATCTTCAGGAACCCTGAAGAGAAAGCAAAATCATTCATTACTTGTAGGAAAATTAGAGCAGTCTTACAGGACTAAACAGATACACCAATCCATTCAATCAGATCCCATCTTGCTGCTGTTTTATTACTCACAAGTCAAGAAGTGTGTGTATCTGGGGACACTGAGACTGCAGATAAACATTGCAGTTGTCTGTGGAATGAGTGACTGTGGAGATATGATGATAAGGTGGTATCTAAAGCAGAAGCAACCAAATAGGTGGAAGGCTTGGACAATTCCTCCCTTACTTATTTTGTGCAAAGGCAAGGGAGAAATTATCTCTTGGACCTACTTGTTTTTTTGTACAGGGTCAGCTTATTCTTGGAGTTGGGATGCTTGTTGTCTGACTGGCTATTCCCTATAGCTGCCTGAGCATCCTGACTGAAGAGTTAGATAGTGTGTGCAGTAGAAAAGCATATTGCCTCTTGCTTTCTTTCCTCTATTCTTACTATACATTGCAGACATAAATAAGTAAAATGTCAATCCAGTGCTAAGCAGTCTTCATCTCTCCTGCCAGGAAAAATCAATAATTATGGAAATTCCTCCTGTCCTGGAGAGATAGAGGAAAACATAGAAGTTTGACCATGCAGTCGAATGCATGTGCAAATTTGTGCACAGACCTGCCTGTGCAGATCGGCCACTCTACGTAGCTCCCTGGGCCCTGCATCTGGTTTCCCCACCTGTGGGGTGAGAAATGCTATGTTCTGCTGTGTAAGCAGTTGTGATGGTAACCATGAAAGAGCGCCTTGGAATATGTGCCCTGAACACTTTGTTTAGCAGTGCCCCAGATTTAGCTTGCCTTGTGATTATACTTTATTGCTCTTACTGGATCCACTAACTTTTAATCACGGTTGAGTATTTCCAATCTGGCTGCCATTTCTGACTTACAAGTGTATTAAAGGAGTATTCAGATTCCCAGATAACAAAAGTGTGGGGATTTGCTAGGCAGGAGGCACTTAGAGGGATCCCCTCTGCTTTCCCTCTAGCTCTCACCCTCCCCCCTTGCATCAGAGCCTTGGTAGTGGAAAAGAAATGTTGAAATCAATATAAGAATAAATTGCCACGTGGTCCTTATTGTGAAGGCAAGGTTTCTACAGAAAATCCTTGTAATCAGAAAAGAGGGAAGATGAGATTAAACTGATTAAACTGAGAAAGTCAAAAAAGGACAACTTGAAAGATTAGCTCGAGGACGACTGAAAAGCATAATCCTCCATGCATGTTAAGTAGAACAGTCCCTCTCTGTTATCAGCCCCTTCATCTGGTGACCTTCTGTTGCATTAGCACAGAGCTACTTGATCCAAGGCAAATAGTGAAAATTGAAAAGCCAGAATGCCAGTGATTACAACAGGTATCAATATTACTGCAGTGATGGTTTGTTATCATTAGGGAGCTCCATCAGAGCTCATTCTGGAAGCAAAAGGAACAGAAAATAACAAGTCATTACACTTGTGGCGGGCAATAGAAGAAAAGACCTTGTGTTACAATGGAAAAGCCTTTTTCATCTGCTTCCACCTCTAAAATTACAGCGTCAGAACAGGAAAAGAGATGGGGGGGAAGCAATATGGGAAGCTCGTCTGTGTTCTTTTCTTAGGGAACAATTGAGCCTCAGTGAGTTGCACATTGCCGGTGTGTGCTAACCCTTTCTTCTGGAGTGAGAGGAAACAAAAGGCCTGTATCAGTTTTACTGGTTCAATGTCTTTTTTTGCCTCACACCCCCAGCTTTATAGCAAATCCATATAGCAGTCCCAAAAGCAGCAGCAAGGCTGGCTCCTCTGCAGCCCATCCAGCAGCCTTAGAACTCTGTGTTGCGGGGCTGCATGTCCAAGCCTGGCATGATGCTGCTCAGGAGCAGCATCGTCTCTCTTCTGCTTCAGACCTGTAGGAAGATATGGAAGCAAAAAGCAAGTCTGCTCTAGCCATGAGTTGTTGAACTCAGATAGATTACCTATCCCCTTTTGACTAATAAAGGAAGAATGTTTCTGATTAGACTCACACTTTGTGCTTTGGAAATCTTCTTAGCGCGACTTTGACATAGAAACATTTTTCAGGGGATGGTTTCATTGTATTTTAAGTTGGCAGATGCCAACTTAAAGCAGGGGAGTACCGAGTGGCAGAGGTTTGTTGGTGTGTGCTTCACCAGTTAAATATGCTATAATGCTTCACATTTGCGCCTGTTTTTTCCTTTTCTCTGTTCCTTCCCAAATTCTGTAATTTCCCCCCGCTGTTGCCCAAAAATGCGTTCTTCAAAAATGCAAGACTCAGGCACTCCCATCTTTGTCAAAAGCCTGAAAGTCTAAAGTGGTATTCATCTTCGTTGTAATGTTGCTGATGTTCATGGCATGCCTCTGAGTCATTTAAATGTTTTGACTGAATCCTAGATTTCTCAGCGAGTTTCATTGCTGTTTCATTTTGTTCAACCTGCTGCAACTCAGTGCCGCTGTTTCCTCTGCTGCCTTTTGTTGGTCTTAAGCAGCATGTCTGCATAGGTCAGAATTGTTTTTTACTGGGCATTTGGCAAGGACTTATAGGAATACAACTCCAGTTGGAAATTGACAAAAATATTGTGGTCAATTGCCATTAATGAAAAAACCAGATAATTTGTCATAACTTTTAAAAACACAAAATATCATTTCATATTAAAAGCACATAGCACTAGTGTGACAGCATCAGGCTGAAATATTTTGAGAAGTCTGGAGAAAGAAAAGGCCCTGCTATTAGTGAAATTTAATTCAGCTCCAGGATGCAGAGAACAGACCAATTTATGGCAAGGCTCTTTATTATTCATTTGAAAGATCTTATTTGCATATTGCAGTAATGTCAGTAAGGGGAATTGATTGGTATAGTCTTAGTTTGCCTTTCTTTACCAGAGAAGTAAGGATCCCACAACACTTTTGCTCCCAAAAAGCTTTTGCCCTTCTGTCAGTAGATTGGGTCAAACCCATTCTAGGTGGAAAGAAGCAGTACTGTTGCCTTGGGAGAGTTTCTACTTCTACCATGCCTGAATTTGTCCTCAGTTGCTTAAGTCTCAGTGAAAAGAGGTTTTCAGTTCAGGAGGTAAAGGGATTCATTAGATCTCATTCCCAGAAATGTCTACCTGATTGAGAAAGAGTCCCCTCAGGGGTAATGCTCATAAGCAGGCAGAGGCTGAGGGGCTGAAAAATGACCCATTTTGAAGTTTATCTAATTAGCTTCAAATGTATAAGTTAGGTGTTTTGCTAGATGGATTAGCGTAATTATCTTAGCGCACCTATTCATGCTACCAGTGTCAGAAAACCTGATAACAGAGGAGCTCAGAAAAAAATCACAGCAGCTCAGCCTGTTGACTGCCTTGACACACAGGTAATTGTGCTGCAGAGGAAAGAGAGAAGGCTGGGAAAAAACACAAGGTGAGAGGAGCTGCTTCAAAGACAAAATATTGACAGCTGACCTACAAATAAACTGAGAGGGATCCACATTGGCCCAAACTCCCTACAAATAGGTACTACAGAAAAATCATCCCATGTGCATGCAATCACTGCATAAAGGCAGCATCCTTATTGTTACATAAGCAATTAGATCTGAGGTATTCATTGTAAGCTCTGTATCTTTAGTTTGGCCTCTGTCATGGAACTGTCTTTAAAATTAATGGAAGGATTTTTCTTTATCTCAAAAGTGTTTCTTCTGATGGAGAATGGATTACTATTTTATTGTTTGGTTACAGGGTTTTTTTTCTGATCTGTTGATAAAGTAGATCCCACATATCTCCTGAGATCAGTTATAAACTCCCTTGAAAAACAGTAGATAGCTATGAAATAGCTATTCCCAACAAGGACTTCCCATTAAAAAAAAAAAAAAGGAACAAAAAAGTAAAGAAAAAATAAAAGGAAGAAAGACAAAAGAAAAAAAAAAAGGAAAATAGAAATGGGGTTGGGTTTGGTATTTCTAAGCTTGTTTTTGTTAGCATTTGTTGTTTAGGTACACATCTGCTATGATGCAGGAGACTGGAGAAAAGAACAGGATTTCCAGGTAAACCTGAGAACAGTCAATGACCCTTCCAGTCATTTCTTTCTAAACAGTGAGTGCTCCAGTTGTGCAGTTTGTTCCGCTCTCAGAAATTGTATTGCAAATCTGGGGCTGATGCCCAGACTGCCTCAGTGCCACAAAAAATCCAATGGCAGCTGGAGTTACTCACCCACCTTGTTGAATGACTTCTTTGCTCCAAACTCACACTGTCTCCATGCCCCATTCTGTAAGATTGGCTGAGTTTCCAGCTAACAGCATTTCTAAGTGTATCAAGTGTACAACGTTAATTTCCCCAGCATCTCATTGACTTTTTAGTCAATATTGCTGCGATCCTTTCAGAACAACTCTTCTGTTTGAAGTATTGTAAATGAGTTTAATCACCAGAATGACCTGGTTTCCAGCAGGGTTGTGCACCATTGGTAACCATGCAGTCATCAGGTGATCAGTACCCCTCTGCTGTTGAGTCACCAGGGCTTTGAGTCATGCCTGTAGAGGTTAAACCCAAGATGAAAACACCTTTGAGGGTATTCAAAATAGTCATAGTTTCCCACTCCCCAAAAAAAAATAAAATTTTTTTTTGAGTTGGAAAAACCTGTTTTAACAAAATCTAAATGTTTCATGTGAAAATTGTCAATTATGTGTTTTTTTTCATGAAATAGCATCTAAGGTCAAATCATCATATAGTGATCTTAACTAGACCAAAGCACTTTATTCATTTGTGAAATTTATCTGATTTAATTAAATGTAAAATTTGTAACAGAGCAAGTCACCTTTAGCATTACAACTTCCTGCCATGTTTCTATAGCACAACATTGAAAGAATTCAAATCAGGGCACAATATTTTTATTTTGATAAAATTGAATGGCTGTAACTTACCTGAAATAAATTTTTTTCTTTTTCTTGAAATGTTTTCCATTTGGAATTTGGAAAACAAACCCCGGAATATGTCAATTTCAGATAGTTTGAAACTTTTAAGTGCTGACCAGCTTTATCTGCCTGCTTAGGGTAAAGTTATTTTACAGGTATATGAAATTTCTTCCTTTTTTTTTATTTTTTTCCTGCTGCTTTAAAGGCAAACATTTTTTGTCCTTGAGTCACAGCAGAGGGCAATCAAAGGAATTGGAGACTGACATTCTGCCCGTAGCCTTTATTTTTGGCAGAGCAGAGGAAGTAGAGGGAGATGTGTTCTGACGTCTGTGGCATGTGGTGGCTGGTGAACTTGCAACTTCACAGCTATGTTCCTTCCTCATATGTGCTCCTCTGCTGTCAGTTCCTCTCTGCATCCTGGAAAAGTAACTACTGGCACCTGGAGAAGGAGAGTTTGTCCTGGCTACAGAGGGACATTTGTTCTGAAGGAGTGGATTGGTATAAACATTTTTGTGTGCACACCAATGAGAGAAAAACTCGTAAAGAGAGACCTCAAGAGGCAAAGGAAGAAGAAAGTAGCTAGGAATTATGTGGCTGGAAAGAAAAAAAGAAATCCAGACTCTCTAATTATATGTGCCTTTTAAGCCTGTGAGAAATTTCTGGGAGCAACATGAAAAAGCGTTAGTAGGTTCACACCAAAAAGCAGACTGCTTGCACTGCCAGCTCGTGGCTTAAGGCCAGTTTCCTATCCAGCTGCCGTTGCCATTATGCCCTGCAGGATACCTTAACTGTTATACATCTGGAAGGGTTTTAGCGCACTCTTGGTTAAATCCCTTTTCTTTCCTTGAAGGTTCTGGTTAAGAACATGGTCTTGATTTTGGAAATTAATGAGAATTGTCATTTTTAGTGAGCTTTAAGACATCTATTTAACATTATTTATACCATCTATTTAAGACATTATAGAAATCCTTTCAGCATCTGCCTATTTGAATGAGGCATTTTAAAAGCCTTGCTTGTTGATGCACAATGTTTATGGTCGACACATAAGCTCTTTCACTAAACACTAACAAATGTTGCTGTAGCAATAAACAGGATGTGGAAAAAAAAAAGGTAATTACTGGGGAAGAAGCATCAAGCCAAGGGTAGAGTGACGAGTTCATGATCTAAGGAAGCTGATGAAGAAGAGTTACTTTAGACAACAAGTAGGCACTTTTAGGATAGGTGGGCACAGACAGGGTTTATTTGCCATGTCCCGATGTTCTTCCTGACGTATAGACAACTCACAGAAGTCAGGACATCTCTTCATTACATGTGTTATTACTTATATTTAGTTAGCACTTTGTACCCTCTGAGGGCTGAGCTTCATAATCACACAAGCTGAATTCATATAGATTTTTGTTTGACTTGCTGCAGAGAGATCATAAAAGACCAGCCCTTATCAGCAATTGAGTCCACTGTTAGCCCTGCCATTCATAGCCTTTCGTACCTCTTAAGTCTTGTCCCTGCTACTCTAGCAGGAAACTTGCTGGAGAATCACTTTTCTCATTTATTCTATATATGTCCTTTGGTCTAGGCTATTTCTCTTTTAGCTGACACTTTTCCCAAGCTATACAGGTGTGTTTCTCCAATTCCCATCCATTTGCAAGTGAAGTACCTGTTTGCTCCCAGCCTTCTGAACAGACACTTGAATCTGAATTCTTCATATTTCAGGTGACAATCAGGAGGATAGTATTGTTAGAGGTCTGAGCTGAGGCTAATTTTACTTCAGCAGTTGAAACTCTAGAATTTGAATTGTTAAACATTCAAAAATTTAAAGAAACTAGATTTATAGTTCCAGTTAGCATAGTCATGTGAGATATAGAACCGGACTTAAGCCCTACTGTTCTGCTTAGCATTTAGTTACCTGTAAGGTAGGAGAAAATCTTTTCCTAATAGTAGAGCTCTGGTGTCTGAACACTGCAAAAGAGTGGCGTGGGATGGTCTGAGCTTTCCAAGACTTTTCCAAGGGAGGCCACTGCCACTATTGTGGGAAACCACATGTCCATTCATCAGTCTCTCCCTGTGACCCATTTCCTAGAAATTTGACAGTATAGCAGCTGCATTTCTCATGCACTTCTCATGCATGAAAAATGCCTTCAGCAGAGCTGATGCTTTGCCCAGGAGAAGAGATAATACAACTATAAAACCCATAGTACTGTCTTCTTCAGAGAATTTTTCTCACTTCTTTTCCAGTTCTCACGTATTTCTTGGAGTCTTCAGTGTGGTTGGGATGATGAGCTGAAGGCACATGAATTTGTCTACTACAGGAAAAGAATATGCTTATTTGGAGGGAAACATTTATTTGGATACAAGGAATACTCTTTGGGTTTTACGTATTAAGAAAGCTTTTCACATTCTGTACTCTCTATTAAGTTGGTTCAATTTAAATGTTGCTCCAGATTTAAACATTGCTGTGTCAGTGTGGAATTTCCAAGCCATCAGTGAAAAGTTGTGAATTATCACAGTATCTTTCCACAAAACTCTGTCCTTTTTATTGTTATTTTTCTTAAAAGAGATAAAATTCCAATTCTGTCAAAAGCTTTTGCTTACTTTTTTACCTGTTCTATGTTTTTATTGCTGATTGACAGACAAAAACTTATAAGTAAAAGCCAGTGTGGCAAAAAAAAAAAAGTTTTAAAAATATACACTGTATGACAAAACTGTCTCTTTTCCATTTGATTTGTCCAAGCATTGCATTTTCTCATGTTTTTCACTTTCCCTGTTTGCAAAACCAAGTGGGTCAACCTTTCACAGTTTGCCAGGTGACCAAGATTGCCAGCAGTAACTGTTCTCTCAGGTCAACCCAAAACACTGAAAAGGGAATCAGAATGAGATTTTGGAATCATTATTCCATTTCAGATCATATTGACATTGGCTGTTTTACATCACCAAAATCCCAGGCAACAAACGGAAATAGCACTGCTTCCTACCCCTTCTCAAGACCCAACCCTGCTGTGATATCTGTCAGGCAATTACAGAAGGCTAGACTGTGGGTCAGCAGGTGACCACATTTGTAAGTTCCAGCATTCAAATAGTGAAGACCTGAGCAGGTGCCCATCCTGAATAGGGTGGAGAGAGCATGGAAATGAAGTTGCCCAGTGTGAATGCCTTCTCTCCAAAAGCATCTCCTTGTCCCCTGTCCCTGATGGAACAGGCTTGCTTCCTAGCAAGGAGCAGCCTGTGGGGATACTGCATTCTTCTTTGCTCTATTCTTTGCTGTCCTGACTGAAGAAGCAGTAGGCAGTGGAGGAAACAAAAGGGCAGTGGTGGGAGAGGAAGTGCCCAATGTCATGAATGGAGCTGTGCACCCCTCAAAGCCCACCTCATCAGGGCATGAGTGAGGTGCAGATGCTTTCCATCCCAGCCCTCCCCACCCCCTTTACCAGCCTCGAGTTCTGCAGTGTGGCATTACCCACCACAGGCCCCTGTTGCAGGCAGTGAAATGACCTGTTTTTCCTCCAGCTGAACCTGTGAGGGTCAGGCAGATCTTTGCTGTCCCTGAGGACACAGGACTGGTGATGGCTCACTGTGTCCAAGGCTGAAGTCCCAGTAGCTCAGGACACCTACTCTCTATCTCTGGTAGCAGGAAAAGTCAATCTGGCTTTTCAAGGTCTTTTCCCAAGTCTTGGCTCTTCTACTCCTCCCTGTACCTCTCATTTCAGGAGCAGCCTCCTTTTGGTCCTGTTGGCATTGCCTATGTTTTTGAGAAGTTTTGTGTTAGCTGTCTGTGTCATAGAAGCTGCAGGTAGATGCGTGATGCCAGCAGGAGCCGTGCCAGACCCTTTTTCATGCAGCACAATAGCAGTAGTACTGACGCTGTGGAAATTAATATTATTGTCAGTCACTCCTTGTTTAACTTGGTTTGAAATGAGCTCAGTAAAACTAAAGAATGGCCTAATAGTTAACTGCAATTTGGCTGAATGTCACATAGTGCCTTTGGGTCTGTAAAAATTTGCAGTGATTAAACCACATTCTTAGGAAACCTGTTTTGCTGAGCGTTTTGAATCTGTGTTTTTACTGTCACTTTGGTATACAGTATGAGTACAGGACACAAGACAGAGTCAGTGTTGTTCTTCAAAATCAATGACCTATAAACATGGAAAATATTTCATGGTGGTCTATTGACTCCTAGATCCATGACATGCCTAACGAAGGTTAGGGGCATGCAAAATACTTATTTCCATAATTGATGAGAATGATTCCAGAAGAACCCTTAGACAGCCACACTTACCAAACCAAGTAGATTTTACTTACTGCATGTTAACATCTGCACTGATTCGGAGTTGAGGATTAATGATGCTTTGCTACTAAAACCCCTGAAAATATTAAACAGTTGGAGCCTTGGACGGAATGCAAGCAGTAATTGCTGATCTTTGGACTGGCATACTTTCCCTCCTTGTGTTTTTCATTGCTGGCCTCAGTGATGGCTTTCAGTCTGGAGGCAGATTTTGCCTTGTTGTTCCCAAACTCCAAAATACATGAGATCATCTGTCTGTTTGAAAGAATACATGATTTGAACCACTCTGTGGGTCTCTTAGCCATTGTGTGTCATGCACACCCACATTTTGCAGTCACAGAAACAACATGAAGGGCTTGGCAGAAGTGGTCCTGATTCATTGTCCCTTTTAACAGATCTCAATAAAATTACTAAGATGATATAAATAAAAAAATAGAGGCTTCAGTAAAATTTTCTCACAAAACTCTGCAGAATTTACCTAAAGGACTCTAGGCTGGATCTTCTGAAGTAGTATTAGGTAGTTCATTGGATGTTTATAGATTTGCGATGTTGGACTAGATGATCTCCAGAGGTCCATTCCAAGCCTAGAAATTCTGTGATTCTGTGATTTACAGTGGTTGAAGATGTGTTCAAGCGCTAGAAAACTGCATTCTTCATACCAATAGTTGCTGCAGTTGTTTTTATCCCCATACTCTACAAAGTAAGTCCTTGTAGTTTTTACCCTGAATAAAGCTGCAACTTTACATGAAGCGCTGGCAAAACATATAACAATCAGCAGGTATTTCCAGATGTTTACAATTGAATAAGTGCAAGAATAATGGGGTTGCTGCAGCTGTTGTTACTGCTGTGTGCAAATGTGACCAGGAACCCTAGTTCTGGACTGAGCCCTGCTCTGTCATCTGCCATTCAATATCAGAGCAAAAAGATAATTTGAATGCTCTTTTGGAGAGAGACCAAGTTTCACATTATCTGTTCTGGAGAAACACGTGAGTGTAAATAAAGGCAGATATAGTATTTGCCCACACCTACTGTGTATGCCTTGCATGCTGCATGTTGGGTAAGCATGTGCCATTCACTGTAAGCACAGGTCTGTCTGGATTGAAAGATGTTCTGTCACATACAGATGTAGCCAGGGAGAACCTTTTGTTTGTACAAGAAGCTTGCTGACACTAATTAGATATTTTCTTTATTTGGAAAGCAGGCAATTCATGACTACCTATATGCCCCCAGATTTACACAAATAGTTGATTACAAACCTCTTATGTTCTGGAAGACTGAGAGTGAATTCCTATTTTAGCCCTGCTGAAATGACAGAGGTAGGCAATTCAAGTAATGGCCTGTTAGTCGGTTATTAAATATTGCTCTTCAGCAAAATTGCTAATGATGATGGTCTTCTATGCTACCTCTACAAGAGTGCACAGTATATTCTGAAGAGACATTATCTAGGATACAGAAGGCCACTGGCTTGAGTAGTGTCCAAATCAACCAATTATCTGTGACAATCAACCAGCTCTGCCAGGCCACACAGAGATTAGTTGCTATATAAAGTTCCATTCTTTAAATTAAATGGCTAATGGTAGAAAGGTGAAATTGCTCAGGGGATGAGACTTGATTTTTAGAGGAAGGATAAACTTTTAGCACAGGCAAACTGCCTCCCGTGGTTATAAGGACCATTGTTCTCAGTAAGTATCTTCAGCATCCTTTAAAAGCTGTTCATAAAAACTTTGCAAGCATAGCTAATCTAAAATCTGTCAATCAAAATCGTGGTGGCCAGGTATATGGTCCTTTGTGTGGGCAGGTAAGTGTTGTGAGACAGGTAAGTGGTGTGACAGAAGTTGGTCCTGTTGGATGAGACAAGCAGCAGGGCTGACACCTGATGACATACTGTGCTGGTTTTGTCTGGAGTATGGTTAGTTGTGTTCACAGTGGCTGGTATGAGGCTGTGTTTTGGATTTATGCAAAACACAGGTTCGATAATATAGAAATGTTTTTGTTATTGCTGAGCAGTGCTTACACAGAACCAAGGTCTTTTCTGCTTTTACTGCCATAGTGGTGAGGAGAGTGGGGTTGCATGGGAGTTAGGGAGGAGACACAGTCAGGACAGGTGACCCAAACTCAGCAAAGGGGTATTCCATACCATATGACATCAAGCTCTGTATATAAAGGGAGGGGGAGTGTGGAAATGGAGGAAAGGAGGGACATTTGGAGTGATGGTGTTTGTCTTCCCAAGTAACTATTTCGTGTGGTGGGACCCTGCTGTCCTGGCAATGGCTGAACATCTGCCTGCCCATGGGAAACAGTGAATTGATTCCTTGTTTTCCTTTTCTTGTCTGTATGGCTTTTGCTTTCCCTGTTAAACTGTCTTTAACCCAACTCATGAGTTTTCTAGCTTTTACCTTCTGATTCTCACCCTGATCCTGCTGGTGGAAGAGTGAGTGGTTGCATGGGGCTTGGTGGCTGGCTGGGGTTAAGCCATGACACATATTCAGAACAGAGATGAAAGAGAGAAGCACATCTAGTCCTTCACACACCACAAAAAAACTAAATTCCTGGTCAAACACATGAATTTAGCTATGATTGCTGGAAACCTTTACCTCTTGCCTTGCAAGCAAAGGACTGTGTGCAGTTATTGACAAAAGGAATATTTGTGCTCTGTGCAATACTAGAGAAATGTTGATTTCTAACAGTCATATCATGAAAGAAATTTTGACTCACTGCATCTTTAAAAGAGTTAAAAAAAAGCAGTAGCCAGTCAGAGAGAGGTTACCATGAAGAGACAAGCCAAACAGACACAAGGTTCCTCTCAGAGGAGCTTGCTCTGGTTGACCTGCATCAGAAAGTCCTGGTTCAAGCGTTCAGCCTCTGCAGAGGACATGTGCTACTGTCGCTCCTGCTGCTGCCCAAACTAAGAGAAAGGGAAGAAAAAAGCTGCAGGAAGAAGATGCTGCTTTTACCAGGAAGAGGTGCAGAAGGGAAGGGGAGGAAGGTGAGTATGGGTAATGATGAGCACCAGCCATGGGCTGACTTCTCCTGCCCTTCAGTCAGCTGGCACTTGGCTCCATAAATCCTGTGCCCTAAACCTCCTCATCCTGTGCCCAGTCACCAACAGTGAGATTTGCCAAGGCAATGAAATATGGGCTTAAATCACAGGGCCAAGCCCTCATTGAATGTAAATGCAAGTGACTCCATTGCTTTCACTGGAGCTGGCTAAGGGTCTTGCCCTCAGTTTTCAAGATGCTTTTAAGTATTGGATATAAACAACCTGCCACCATGGATACACTTTGGTTTAGAGTGGATTTTTCACTGCTCCAACATACCTATTAATTGCAGTAATGTTTTGCTGCAATCCTTTGGATTAAAATGCTATTTCTAAGTGTCAGTTAATGGGTTTTAGTGAAAGTAATTTCTTAAACATTATGTACTCAGTTTAAATCTAACAGGGTAACTAAACATTAAGGTAACAGGGGGGAAAATCTATATTGCTCTAATTTGTATTATATGTTCTTTTCACCAAGTATAATTGCTATTGACTGCCTAAAGCAGCATTCTCCAAATCATGAAGAACCAGAAGAAAAAGAAAAGTTGCAATTGTGTGTAAAAGGCAGTGTCATACCTCGCTAGCATAAACATGGAATGAAGAGACAAGAGTTATGCAATTTGATGCTCTGCATTCATTGTTTTTCCTCCCTCTCTTAGATAGGGACATAATGACTATCCAGCTCCCAGTGGTGTGAGGAGGCGGTGAGCATAACAGATGCATGCATATTTTGTTGGTAATTCAAACCGCTATATGGGGGCTAAAACCAGCATGAACGAGTGTCTGTAATTGTACAAAGGACAAGGTGTTGTTGTGTTACAGAATAAAATTTTTTCCCTCAATGCTAGAGGATAAACTGTTTTCTTAGTTTCAGCGATGGGTCTCCCTCCTTAATGCACAGTAGGTTATATTGCCATAGGCACAGGAGAGTGGTGTTCACATTGTTCTGTGTGAGTAAGAGAGGAGCTGGTATCCAAGGTATACCTGCTATTAAGACTTCAAAGAAACAAATAAGGGCTAAAATCATATCTTCCTTCAAATCCATAGAATTTTATCTTTATTATTTGGAAATGAAAGTGTCTCTGGACTTATCACTAGTATGTATGCCCTTGTTCTCCATAATATTCCATGTGATATTTGATACCCATCAAAAATTTGATGAGAGGAAAAAGTATCATCAAGAGAATCCTCTTAATGCTTTGATCATCCTAATGAGTTAACCAAAACTTTGTTAAAGCCCTATGTCTATCCAGCATAGTCCTGCAGAAATAATGTCCTGCAGCTTCAGAAAATTCATCAGCAGCCTGTGAAGACACACATCAAAGCTAGGGGCCCTCATGACCTCATCCTCCAAGTTTATCTGCAACATTTTAATGAATTCTAACCCACCAGTTATGAGGTACACATTGCCTTGTCTTCACTAGCATGATCCAGAGAACTGCTTCCTATTCTGATTCTTATTCACAGCAACAGAATGCACACCTGTGAAAGAAAACTTAGGGGAGAAGGTATGAGCTGCTGTATGGCAGCCTTTTATTCACAAAAATAGAGACTTTAGTATTTACCTGGTGTCTGTTCCTTAACTTCTGCTTTCCAAACATTAAAACTTGATAATGCTTTTAATTTCTTACAGCCAAAAAGTTTCCAACAAAGAGCTATCATTCTTTCTGTGTTTAACTACTTGCTTGAAAGGTGGAAATATTCATGTGCTAAGTGATGAAGCTTATGTACTGTGCAATGCCTTCATTTTGTGATATATGTTTTGCAACCTGCTCGTTCCTTCACCTGTGCCCTGCCTGCAGATCGAATCCCCCTTGGCAGGTGCAGATTTGTGGGGGATAAAAGGAGAATTTCACCTTCCTCACCCTCAGCTCTTGATTCCCACTTCCCTCTCTTGAAATCCACGGCACGAGTTTTGCCAGAGTAATGCTGGAGATTATTTCTTAAGTCCCTGTGCTACATTTCAGAAACGGACAGAGAGGGAGAAGTTAGGGCATTCAGAGTCTGGAACTTGTCCCCACCACTGGGTGCTCTCCCTCATGCACACCTACCATGTGAAGGGACACAGAGACACATTTCTCTTTCAGCTGATATCTGGGAGACATCTGCTCCAGCTTTAGGTCCTTCTTCTAATTTTTATTACTGCTTAGCAACCAGAAACAGTCCCCAGCTCTGTCTTAAAAGTCAGATGAACATTTGAAGTGTTTCTTTTTTTATTATGGGCTGTGTGGAATCCCTTTGATGAAAAATACAGTGATCTAAGACTCAAGTTGATTTTGGAAAAGGTAGTGCACATCTTCTCCCAGGTTAATGTCAATGTTTTTTCACATATTTTTGTGGAAACCAGCTGAACTATGTCAGGCCTATCTCTTACCTTCACTACGTGTGCCTGGCCAGTTTTCCAGGGTGGGTTTTACACCTGACTTTTGCACTGAACTCAACGAGAAATGTTCCCTCAGCCTGCGCCAACAAAAGGGCAGTGACAGACAGCTGTAGGGTAATACGACTCATATTAGCATAGCCATTTCTGCAGGAACTTGTCACTTTCTCAAGCAGAAACTGAAAGTTCAAGGGAGCTCTGGAGGCTTAAGTTGTTTTGTGGCACCGGAGCTGGTAGATCTGAAAGCATAGCAATGCCTTGGGGCAGGACCATGTCTGTTTTGTTTAGTATTCGATCAGGCTTCCCATTCTATAAGTAAATAAAAATAACAACTATGTTACGGTGCATTAGCGTCTGTGTGGGGAGCCCTTGGCTGGCTTCATTATGCATATCAGTGCCGAGAGTATAGAAACTCCTGTATAAGGGGCTGTGGACAACAAAGATTGTTCAGCCATTGGTGTGACAGGGGTGTGCAGGATTGATTCTTACAGTGCTGTTTACGCTTTGGTCTCAGAGAAAGCAAACCAAAATGGCTTTAGACAGGAATTTCTGAGCAAATCTGGGACTATCTGTGTTTATTGCTTTGCCTGTATTGCAAAAGTATTTTTCAATATCTTCAGTCTGTATTTAAATAGAATTAATAAGAAGATTTTGTGGTATAAGTATGCATGGATGCATTCAACATAGCAGGAAATAAGATGGTCAAATGCATTGACTGTAAAAAAGTTCTTTGCTACAAAACTACGGAATATAAGAGATTCGAATAACATGTAATAATAGGAGTTGCGGTATATTTTATAGGTATTTTTAGTGAATTATGGGTATTTTCCCTTATTACCCAAACATTTAGATTTAGCTGGCCTGCTTTTTTCACTTTTCTTCTCCTTCTTTATATGCATATATATAGGACAGTCCCTGTTGAATGTTGGACTACGGGATTATCAACACCATTCTACTTTCACTACACCTTCTCTCGAGCCAGTGATGAGGATGGAAAAGTTTGTTTGCTACTTGACAAATGGTATAGGTGGGAACAACTTTGGAAAAGGTCTCTGGATCTGAAATCTATGTGTCAGACTTGACTTTGTTAGTTAATTTCTGCAGTGCTTTTAAGCTGCTGATTGCCAGGAGGTGGAACAATCCACAGAGGAGAGAATCACTCAGTCCTTTCTGCTGTGGCTCTTATATTCTTTCACCAGGCAGCTACTGGCAGGTGTTGGAGACAGGATATTAAGTTAAATGAAACTCTGATCTGACCCCATAGGGCAGTTCTTTCAGTTTTATTTAGAGCCACATCTCAAAAGTGGAAGAGTCCGTAGCCTGATCCATTACCCAGTTAAAAGAACATGTTGCAACTCACTTAAAAGCAAATGCAGTCTTAAATTACACATACAGCAGCTAAAAGTAGCCTCAGCTTAAATTAAAGGGTATGCTTTCCCAGAGGGCCAGCTGGCTCTGGTTGCCCAGAGTAGGTCTTTTCCTGTGTGGGAGATGCTTTTTTTAAGGCTGTATCTACTTATGCCAAAATGCTTCCTGCTTCAGAGGCTGTGCTAACGCAGGCGAAAAGAGAAAGGTGAGATATTACACACTGCTATTACACACTATTTAAATAAATATTCTTTTTTTGAACCTATGGAGGTTTGTTTTTTGTGGGGGCTTTTTAATTTTTTTTTCCTTTCTTTCTTTTTAAAGACTGAGCAGGCTTTTGGCAGAAGGATAATAAGGACTCCAGAAGGAATTCAACATGATGCTTTTTTATCATGCTACCACTGTTGCAAGGGAAAGACAGGGCTGTGGAAAATGCTTTCAGTTGTGGTTCACAATAACACCTATCACCTGCTTGCATGTGGGGCTCCAGTGAGGAGCTACACAAGTCCTTTATGACAGCCAGACAAAGCAGAGGTAACTTAAATGGCAGATTACTGCTTCTGTAAGAAAATGCTTAGGTAAGAGGCAGCCACCTGGACTAACGATTGTTTCTGTAGCAGATAGTCTGAGCAAAAAAAAGGCTTTTTAGGTCATTTACAGGGTCTAGAGGTACAGGAAAGGAGAGGAGAGATGAGGCAAGAGTTAGGTGAAAGTTGGACAGCATTTTCAGAAGCAGAGGTCTGAATTCTGCCTTTGGATAGGTATTAGGTACCTTTGCTGGATCTTTTCCTAAAAGTGCAAGACAATAACTAGAAAGATTTTGGTGTAAGGAAGCCAAAGATACAGAAATGTCTCTTAGGGTTAACATGTCTGTGCAGATCTAAATTAGCAGTAATATGACCCAAAGGAGAATGCATAGTACATATCTGCCTGTTTGACCTTTCCTGCCCTCTTCCTGCTGAAAATTAATCACACATTTTGGTTCATTTTTCTGTACACTAACTTCAGAGCCTCATTCCTTACTCAGTTTGCACTTCGCCTCTTGGTTGTATTTTGTTTCTGTTGTTTCACTGTGCTGGCTAAATAATTCAGGAAGACTAATAAATTCAAATATAATTTCTGATTGGTTTAGCATCAGTTTAACTATCTAGAATAATTTAGTGTTATTGGATACTTTATATGATGAGTCCATGATGTTTAGACTAGAAAATAATAAAATGCACTCAATTGATTAAGCTCTTTGTAGGAGTCTAAGAATTAGCATACTGTCTAATGGCGAATAATTTATAATTACCAAGAAGAGCTGATAAAAGAGTTCAGTGCTATTGACTGCCTGACTTGATAACCTTGATCAGCAAGCTTCATTAAAAGAAAAGTCCTAGCTTGAATGTAACTGTAAAAGCCATGAGATTACTTTAACACTTTGCCTCTTGAATGGGATGCTGCTGTTTTGACAGACAGTCCCAAAGTGCTGCCTTTGGAGACCACAAGTGCTCCAGATTGAGGGGCATGTTGCTAGGCTGACTGGCAACATGTTCCCAAGTGGAAGTTTTCCATGCAAGAAAAATCTCTGTTTTGAAAGTAGTACAGGATATGTATAAAGCAACTTACTGCAAGATTTTGGCCTGCACTTCATTAACCACACTTGTCAGAGTAGGAAGATGAGTTCTGCAGTGGTATTTGCTATACTCTGTAGACTGTAGTTGGAGACACAGTCTGGTTCGTTTCACACATTTTGCTGAAGTGACAACTGTTTGAGCCAAATTTAAGGTTAGAGATAACTTGTAGAAATGTAGGAATGACTAGATCACAGATTTTGGGGTAGACCTGTGGACACTTGTTATTTTCTGAACTGGGGGAAGGTGAGTAAGGGAGACTTTCATGGAGAGGGAAAGGTACTGCATGAAAACTTGAAAGACACTGATCTGCCAGGAAGGTTGGCAGCTCTGCATTTAAATGGTCTGTTTTAAAGCACATTCCCAATCCCTACCGCTCAGTTATGGCTGGCAAGTTCTGGTTTAGTTTAGAACTGCCCCCATCTTTGACTGACAATATTGAAACAAACTTCTGGTTGTTCTCTTGTTCTGATGGTGTGGGTCTGGGCACACCAGCTTTCTGTTTCACCCCACACCTTCACTCTAGTGAGCAAAGAGATCTAATTAATTGTTTCACTTAAGAAGAACATGTGGCTGTCATTGTTACAGCAGATTTGTTGCATCCAGAGATTTGGCATTTCAAGTCAAAATACAACAAAGCCTTAGGCCTACAGAACAAGATAAAGACAAGGAAGGAGAGCAAGTCCCTGGAAAGTTGAGTGTAATAAATGCATTCTTTCTTCATGTATTCTTTTGTTTGTTTGTTTGTTTGGGGGTTTTGTTTTCTTAATTGACATGGATAGATATTACAGCTTTAGGAAGCTAGAATAACTTGGATTCTTACTCTCTGTTGAAATTTTGAGATATTCAGTTTCAAAACGGACCCTTTGAATGTGTCATCCCTTCTGCCTTTGTTCTGACACAGCAGAACAATTGGTTTGAATGCTTGCCTCTAGCCATGCCCTCTTCAATCATCTACTCAAAGTTTCTTGCAGTCAGATCAAAGAGATGGAGCTTTGCAGAATACCTTTTATGGTTTTGAAGACACTTTTTAGGAGCACCGTGCTCAGGTGACATTTATATCTGGGCACTCAACAGACACCGATAGGAATGGGAATTGCTGTCACTATCCAAAGAAATGGCTGGCTTCCCCATATTTTCAGTATGTTTGCCAGGTATCATATTAGAAAGGCTGAAGCTATGATGATGGACTATCTATCAAATCACTTCAGCAAATCATGTAGCAGCAAAACTACTTTGCTAAGAAACAGAAAATTCTCATTTTCAGAAATAAATTTGCATTGATTGTAACAATAGAATGTGGTACTTTGAATGGATCTTATGTGTCCTAAGGTGTCAGTCTGGAATAGTGAGCAGAGAGGTTGATTGTGTTTCATTCTAGGATTACTAGAATGCTAGTTCTGTGAATTAAAAAATTGCTTCAGAGAAGACTTTTTAAAAATGAGAAATTTGAGGTAAACTTGGAACCTCAAAAGTTTCAAATCTCCTTAAACGTTGGGGTTTTAAATTTGTCTAATTGTGTAATGCAGTGTAGGTCTAATTTACATAGTACAACAGTTCAGCACATATATACAGCAATTCCTTAAAATATCTAAAATATCTTCAAAGCAATGATGACTAGCCTGTCATAGTATAGGAGAGTCTATGACAATAGCATGTACTGATACGCATAATACGCTGTGAATAGTAATAGTACAAGCGAATACTGTTTTGGTTGGATTCAAATGCCTAAACTCATGTTGTCTGACTGAGTTTGAAAGAGACAGAAAGTAGGAGTTCACATGAAAAAGCTGTAATATCTAACAAATAAGATTCTTCCTGTTCTTGGAATGCCTGTTTTGATTTTATTCGCTCTTGCAGATTATTTGAAGACTAACTCACTAGAGTTCGCTCTGTGTATAATTTCTAAATATTTGACATTTGCAATAGGTTCTGCTCTCATTGGTCACATCAGCGATATTGTGTATTCTGTTTCCCAGATGAAATGAACTAACATACTTTATCTGAGATCCTTGGAATGAAATTCTTCTGAGCTAGTCATGCTAGTCTCCCTTTTTGTAAAGATATAGACACTTCCAGAGTATGAAACATGACCTTCTAAAACAGATATCTAACATATCTGGTAATTCACATCTCTTAGAGTCTGCTTATTTCCTTTATCTGCAAAGGGATCACAGGGTGACTAGCTTGGACGTTGATGTCCACACTGCGGAAGTCTGAAGCTAGATGAGAGAAATCCCACTACTGATTGGTACAAATTTCATTATATTCATACTGAAGAGTGCTGTAAAAATATTTTGCCAGAAACTTTATTGTCCTTAAAAGCGGGACATTGTGGAAATGTGAACTGGTGGGTAGTAGAGGAACAGCTCTCTAGGGATGGGTGATAGTCTAGCTCTCCACAGGACTGAGTTCAAGTGGTAGATTTCTTCTCTGACCTCAGGCAGGTCATTTGAAGTCAGTTTCCCAAAAGGAAGAAGTGCTTAGCAGAGCTTCTGTGTCTCACAAGAATTTTGCTCTAATTAGTACAATGGAGGCTGTGAACAAGAATTCAGAAACCACATATCTGAAATACACCATGTGTGCCATCTCAGAATGGAAGAAAAGTAATCCACCCTTTAAAAAAATTAGCACCCATGGTTACCTTTCACTTAAGATGGAAACCTCCCCTGATCACCACGGTCTTTCGAAGAGAATCAAGACTGACCTCATGATGACACTGGTCACCTCCCTGAAAACTTGTGGGTGCTTCTCATCAGATTCCTTGTGTATGTCCACTTTGTTTTAAGTGTTCCCTACTTTCTTCACAAAGAGTAAGTTTTCTTTCCTCCGGACCTTCCTCTTGGCCTCCAGTGCATGGGATACTGGATACTAGCAGAAAAATAGAGATGCAGGAGTCATAGTGACCTTGATCTTCTCCATGGCTTTTTATGAAGATTCACATTCCCATTCAGTAGCAAGTCCACATTTTCCTTAGCCTTCCATTTGCTGCTGTTGTACCTGTAGCAGTTTTTCTTGTCTCCCTTCATGTAATTTGTCAGACTGAGATCCCTGTGGTCTTTGGCTTTACTAATCTCATCACTGCATACTTGCACAGTATGTTTATTCCTTATGGGTTGCTTGACCCCTGTTTTCCATCCTTTGTACACTTCCTTGTTATGTTGGGTTTTTATCAGAAGCAGCTTGTTCACCCCTGCAATCCTCCCACCACCTTGGCTCCACAGGGCAGGATAGACTGTTCTAGATATGGGAAGAGGTAACCCTTGAAAATCAATTAGCTCTCCTGAGCCCCTCTTCTCTCTAGGACTGCTCCCTTGGGATGCTTCCAGAAGTAGGTCCATGAACAAAGTCTTTCTTTCTGCAGTCCATGGTTGTGATCTTTCCATTTGCCTTGTTTCCTTCCACTAGCATTCTGAATTCTAGCCTGTCTCATTTTATGAACTTATGATGCTGTGGTGCATAAGGGTTTTTTCTTTTTTTTTTTTTATATAAATATAGCTGAAGCATATTTTCTAATCCAAGACTGACCTCTACCTCTGTCTCTCATTGGTCCATTGGGACTGTATGTGGATATAGCTTGCAATAATATTGGAGTAGTTCTACAGGATCAAACAACTTGGAATAAATCTGACCTGAGGTGAGAATCAGACTTCAGTCTTTGTAACAGAACTAACACTGACTTCTATTACACAGTCTTCTGAAAGATTCTCTGAAATTGTTTTGTGCCTGGACTACCTTTATTTTATTATAGTAATGAAATAATACATCTTTACCAACTTCTCAATGCCCTTTATATTAACAAAGCATGCATTATTTCATCTCTGTCTAATTAATACCCTGTTTAATAGGTATCTCACTTCATGTTAGGTTCCTGTATTCTTAAGAATTTTTACTAATTTAATTGAGAGCAGTCTCAAATTAATTGTATAATTAATCTTGTCAAATTAGGTAACATTCATACAGCACCTTATTAAAGAATCTCGAATATTTTAAATTACCATGCTATTAGGCATTAATAAAGAAGTTCTTCCTCTGTATTGTTCTGCTTTATATCACAAAGAAGGTAATTGCAATATAAATTGCAATATAAAAGCTAAGTTCTACAGTACATTAATAATTAGATATACATTATTCCCCATTAAAGCTTTTTCTCTTATTAATTCAATCATAGAATGGATAAGCCTTTTATAAAACAGGAATAATACACCCCCCAAAATACTGGGAATGAACTATTGTGCTGATGCCTGAACAACAGGATGGCTAGAACCTGAGCTGTTCCTTGAGTGATGTCTCGGAGAAGCAGGTTTCTGAGAAATCTAGTGCTGTGTTGCAAACCACTTAAAGACATACGGAGTTATGGAAAGCTTTCTTTGTATTTCATGTTTGGGAATAAGTGTGTGTGTCAATTCCTTGACCAAAAGTGAAGAGATGGGCTCTCTGATACACTCTTGAGGATTACAGAGCACAGCAGCCTCCTTGTAGAGCCAGAAAGAGCTGCCCCAGAGACCTCTGGAGGTGACCAGAAGACTGATGTGCAGGACTGGGGAATCGGAGGTGGCGGCTGTGATGTGGGAGAGGAGGGTGGGCGGGCTGAAGAGAGGGAAATGGATAATGAGAAGTGCTATCAATTTTTTATGAGTATATGGAAATTGTACTCAAGGTCAGAAAGCCCAAATACTATATTATATCTGTGGGTGCCAAGGAGATTTTCATTTATATAATATATTGGTCTAGTATTTTAAATGCTTAATCTTAGTGCCTGTAGTTGTGTATACTAAAAGTGCCCATTAGATTAAATACTCGAGGCACAAGAAATCATCTACACATGAATGCTGAATGAGTAAAACAGCATTTCACATAGAGACATATGCTTGGGTATAATGTGTGGGATACAATAAATTGCAATGTCAGCCATATATGTAGAACAGCCTGTTCTGATAAATTCAAAGTTACTGCTGAGGGGAAAAGCCATAAACTAGCAGTGTGAAAGCTCTCACCAAACAGCCAACATTGCTGGCATGTTATAGGTGCATCACATGGGAGTTCACCAAGTGGTCTCTGTAAACATGCTCTTCCATGGGGCAGTGGATTACCTGCCTTGGGCAGCTGCCCATAAAACACAAGGCTGAGAAATGCAACCTCTTCCACCTCTTTCCTCTTCCAGTCTTCTCTCTTCTTCCCCAGGTAAATTCACCCCTGAATTACCTGGTAGCACACTGAGCCCACGGGCTTTGGTATACATTTGAAACAACTTTGTCATACCCTGCTCTACCTCCCTTAAGCAGAGCTTTTTGAGTGACAGCTCATCTATTTATTTATTTTTTTTTATTTATTTCTACAACTGAACAGGAGAAATGTGTTTTAAAATAAAATAGAACATTGTGTATATGACATTAAAAGAAAAGGGGGAAGTAGGAAGGAGATGTTGAACATGATGTTCTGATGTTCTGATGTTGCATTCAGCCTGACGCTAAGTGTTCCCATTTGTTATTTGAGGCTAGACCTTTCTCATTGTCTTTTTATTTAGCTCTCTTTTTCCATAGAAAAATCCTATTTCAGAACAGAAATCCATATTTGTTTTGAAATCTTACAAAAAAATCCTCCTTCATTTTTCTTGGCTGAAACTAATCACCAAATGTGATCAACATTTGCAAATAGGACTTATATCCCTCTTCTGCCCAAATCTGCTGTCACTTCTTTTTGGTCTCTCTCTGTCACTCTCTCTAGTTTTTTTTCTTTTTTTTCCTTTTTTCTTTTTTTTTTTCTTTTCTCTCTTCAGTGATTAAGCTGGTATTGAGCATTTTCCACCCAGCTCTGCCCTTAGGATTCCATTAGCCCAATGGCCAGCTACTAAACTGATTAGATACGATTAGCTGATCTCTGGAATGGGGATCTGTGCTGACACTTCATGTTTATTTTGCAGAAATAGGATGTTCACAGGACACAGTATCAGAGAAACCTTTTCCCACTACTCTCTTTTGAGGACAAAAGCTTAGCAGATTGGTTCTTGAGTCATAGGGATTGTGATAAAAAACCACCTAGTTGGTGCAGACAATGTGCAATAGTCCAAAAGACCATTAAAAGCTAAGAGGGTAGGTAAATCTGCAAGATGCAAAGTTGGGAAAGCCTTCAAGTTCTATTTTTCCAACAAGAAGTATATTAGATAAGATGAGATGCTGCAGAACAGTGATAAAAAATTAAAACAAGAATTCCAGGAGTTCACAGCTCATCAGGCAGTTTGCTGCCAACCTGAACAGTGAGAGGCACAAGGAGATGGCTTCTGAAGACAAGCGGGAGAAAAAAAACACGCTAACAAAACATATTGAAAAAAACAACTTCAACGTTTTAAGCACAAATGCTGATTTTTTACCATAATAGCAAAAATATCACAGCCCGTGAAAATCTAATGTGCTACACATCCATGTAGCTGTTACTTGAGTAATTGCTGTGGGAGTGACACTGCTGTTACCTGTTAACTCTTGGATACTCAAACACTGAGCAAGAGCTATGTGGTCACTGCAGAATGCAATGCTGAGAAGGTATCACGTTGGACTGCATCTATCACTTTCAGCCGGGATGTAATCTAAAAGCACCAAAACTTGTATCTTTACAAGTGTATGAGCCCTTTGCAACTCTATTTGCATCCTTCAAGGAGTGCAAGCTGTAATGCTTGTCGGTTGCTAGTGATATTTTTCTTTGTAATTCAGTACAATTTGAATCAGATGGAGTTCATTTCTTGCTGCTTTTTTTGCAGAGCTGTCATACTGATTTGTTTGTGGGTTGTTGTTTTGGGGTTTATTTTTGCCGTGTATAATGATGTCTGAATAACCCTGGTGCATTCTTTCTCCCCCACATAATCTGTAATATTGGCCATTCTGCACTGCACTGCTTCTCTTGGTGATTTGACTTCAGTCAGACACGCTGCTCAACCTGTCACTGCCCTCCTGCTGGCAAGACTGACAACACCAGACTTGTCACATCTTACCCTCCAAAGAGGAGGGGGGCAGAAAATGTCCCAGAGATACAGTTCTTCTGTTGCTTTTATTAAAATCAATCTTGCTCACCTGCAGGGTTTCTTTTTATTATTTTAAACATTTTTTCCCCTACAGTCATTCCACATTATCATTCAATGTTAATAAAACTGATTGCTTGTAGCGAGGGGAAAAAAAAATGCTTTTTATCAAGTGTGTATTAGCAGAACATGCTGAGTCCAATTGCTGCCTCTTGCAGTTAGTCATTTGTTTCTTACAGCTCCTCTCCCTCCTCCCCAACATCTCACCTTTAAAGTAAATGGGTTTTGGGGACAGAAGCCTGAATGCAGATGCCAAGCCCCGGAGCTGTACTGCAGTCAACTAGATCACTGAGTGTGCTTGTTTCCTTAGGGCTCAGAGCTGACCCTTTTCTAGGCTTGGACTTGGACATGGGCTTGTCTTGAATCCTCCAAGTCTCTGTGTCTTTGGCCACAGAATCCACCCTCATAAATTGCTAGTGTTGGGATTAGTTTTGAAGTGCAGGGCAATAGGCAGTAAACAGGACAAGTTTATAGAAATATTTGGACTTTCTTCTATGCTCTTTTTTGAAGCAAGATGTTTCATGAACTCTTTGGCAATACAAGAAAAGCCCTCCACTGAAAACAACACCTACATTCATAATTTTTTAAAGATATTGATCTAGAGTTCAAGTAATTAGCTTAAATGTTATCCAGGTTTGTGATACACACAGAAAAAAATATCTGGGTTTAGGTCATCCTGGTTCAGAAACATTCAGAGAGTGTGATATTTAGGGAGAAATTGAACTGATGCTGGATACAGCTTTCAGATTAGAAATGAGAGAAAAAACAGCCTTGAGAGGGAACCTACTTATTTCTGCCACACTTAGATTCCTGCCCAGAGGTAATTCCCAGCACCTGCCGGAAAACGAAAGGTTGCTCAGCCTCCACCCTTTTGTGAAACTCAAGAAAGAATGGTGAAATTCTGTTGCAAGCATCAGCAAGCACAGCACAGTGAGCTTTTTTGACAAGCAAGTAGGAGAGCTGAAGTAGTTGCATGGGAAATGTGTGCTTGGATGGATAAGATTATTATAGCACTGGTGTATGGGCTGTGAGAAACAGCATTTGCAAATTATTTTGAGGAGTACAGGTGGAAGACTTCACATGCCAAGTGTTTTGGAGAACAGAAGGCTGATGTGGGTTTGGCTTTTTTTGTAAGTACAGACTTCCTGTGCACCTTTGGACATGTGACTGATTTTTCCTCTTTTGAGTGAAAACGAACCATATACTTCCAAAATGTGTCCCAGGTGCTAATTTGCCATGTATGCTTCCAGGAGGAACTTTGACTAACTCGGTTTTCCCACTAAAATTCTTGCTGTGGCCCAGTCCTAAAGCTGCTGTTAGGCATAAAGTCTCAGCTCTCTGCTGCTATTCTGAACCATAGCCACTTTCTGAGAAAGGAATATTTCTGCTCTCCCCAACATCACAAATCATTCTCTTAAACAGAAAATGAGTCTGCTCATACGTCCTGCAGTCATATAGGGTAATTACCCTGCCCTGGAGTAGAATGGCCATGTCAAATTTTGTCTTTTCCGTTCCTCTACTTCTCACTGTTACAGTCCCTCATGACACCAGCAACAGGACAGCCCTGGCTGCACTTCCAGGCCTTCCCAAGGACATGTCTGCAGGGAACACACCTGTGGGAATAGTACAAGAAGGCCCAACATGCAACTCTCCTGACCATTGCTGTAACTGAGAGCTGATGCTGCAGGTGATAAAAAGGGACATTGGTCCTTTCCCAGATTTTGCCATCTTTCTGAAGAGACTCAACAGCAGCATACAGATTCTGCTTACTATGGGTATGGTCCTGTACAATGCTGTACAGCTACACTGAACAGATGGGATACACTGCCTATATGGAATCTGTACGGCAACTCAGACTAAGTCTGCATGTCATAGAGGATGCACAGACCACTGAAGATGGGTACAGTTCAGTAGGGACTTCAGAATCAGTAGTTCCATTGAAGTGATTCTGTCTCTATGGGTTTGCTTACAGTTCGTTTCAATGTGTGACTGTAGAAACTGGTATGGAGGATTGTCTACACCAAAGATTTGAGGAATAATGATGTTTTCTTACTCCCACTTAATTTCCTCCTTTGGTGGCAAAGGAAAGCAACTTTGAACCATTGTCATGGCAGAAGCTACTTCAATGAGATTTTCAACCTGTCTGCTCAGAACAGTGCTAAACCAAAACAGCAACAATCTAGGGTGTAATGTATCCTATGAAATTCAAGTTAGCCCGCTAAGCTTTCATCCTGGTACTCTAACAACTTCCTGTCCTTCACAAAAGGCCTTGGTTGATGGAAGCTCCTTGAGACTGGCATACACGTTCCGGGATTTCCCCCATACTGTAGGGCAGGAGATAGTCCAGTGAAGCAGAAAACATAATTTGCTTTGCTTAAAACCACCTGCTCCCAGATGATTTTTTTTTATCCTGTGAAGATTTTATTTGAGGAGAGGACCACGAAGAAGGGAGGAGGGGGAGAATGAAAGGCAAACACCTGACATTTTAGAGGACCTGAACATTAAAGACAATAGTGATCTTCTTATGCTTGCAAGGCTTTACAGAACCATCAGTGTTTCTCAACATGCCACTACCAATTAAGGGCAGAGCTATAAGCTCTGTACTTTGCAGTGCTATTCAGAGAGTAGAGAATACCACCTGGGCAGTTGCTGCAGGAAAGTGTAGTTACTGAAATAGATCTAAAGGGAAAGTAGTATATAGTTTGGTTTTAATATCTGGATTACTTATATTGAGGTATCATTGTCTAGGATAAAAACCTTTTCCATTTTAAAGGTCAGAAAATGCCATCCAGCCTGAAATTAGCCCTGTTATGCTAGATAGAATATGCACATACTAGGATGCTAGCTGATTACACGACCTTGCAGTATCTTTTCTGTGGGTACAGGAAGTGTTTAGAGTGCAAATAAATAAACTGATGGATAATGAGGCAAGGTGAAAGAAGGAAGGGGCATCCCCTCAAGGAATTTCCCAGTTTTATCATGAAATATTAGACAAGTTTAGTCCAAAACTCCAGAAGTCTCAATGACACGATTGAGCCTTTATGATTTTTCTTTTTGATAGTTAAGAGTTTAGAGGTGGGGGACTTTTGTCTTTGGTTTTTTTTTTGTTTGTTTGTTTGTTTGTTTGGGGTTTTTTGGTGTTTTGTTGTTTTTTGTTGTTTTTTTTTAATTTCTGCCTTGATTTTAGAGAGCACCAACTACTGAAAGCAAACCTCTAGAGAAAAATACTGATTTCCCCCCGTGCTTCATTCTGTTTGAACTCTACAACTTCCCTAATTCCCCCAGGGAACAATTCTCTTCCCTACAGAGCTACACTCAGTTTCAAAATTGACTTGAAAACAAGAAAACAAAAATCTGCCTTTCTTTTTCTTGTGTTCTTAAACTTCTGACAAGGGCCTTTCTCCAGAGAGCCATCTTCTTCAATCTCTTTGTGTTTACTGTCACCTGCTAGCATTTTGTTCTGCCTTAAGGAGACAGTAAGCTAGCTATGCTGTCTCTTTTTGTGCCTTCTTCTACCCACTAGCAGCTTCCTACTAGATGTATCTCAATCTGGTCTTCAGCTTGATCCCTACTGATTGTCCTGACTATTTGTCTATAACCAGGGCATTCATATTATCTCATGGATGGGTCTCTGTAATTGCCTGCATTTTTCTCTGCCTTTCTCTCTTTTTCAGCTTGTTCTGCATTCAGGAAAGATTAGAGGCCATGACTGCGTGTGGGGCAACACATGGAAGCCTTCTCTAGTGAGATACTCACTATTAATCTATAGTAGGAATCTCTTATTTCTACTGGAGTTCTCTATTAGATTACCTGGATACTTAATTAGACAGACTTAATTTGATTTTAAATATCCACATGACTTGTGCAATTATTATTCAGCCCCTTGTAGCTTGCCTCTGCTTATGATACACTCGGTCCAATGAGGGTAGTGACACCCATACGCAGAGGCAAAAATTGTCTCTGTGGCATTCTAAGCATCATGTCAGTGCTGGTTCATGGAATATTTTAAGATCCCCAGGCAAGCAGGCATTTCCCTGAAATAAACAGCGTTATCAAAATACTGTCTTGTTTCCTCATACTATATATATAACATACAGTGTCACAGCTATACACCAGTCAAGCTTCCTCACCAGGCCTGGGGCCAGAATGTTATTTGGAACACATACCTGGTATTTGTGCTACCTATGTGTAGTACACCTTTATTAGACCAGAAACCTCAGTTCAGCTGCCCACAGGCCTGAAAGCTGGTTTGCTTCTGTCTTTGCAGTAATTCACTTTCCTGTACTCTGGTTTCATAGGGACCAAGTTAAACAGTTTCCTCCTTCTACAGCACATTATGAATGAAAGACCTAACAGAAAGGTTTCAGAACAATTTTTTTCCAGTCAGCAGAAAATACATGCAAATGTGGATTAAGGACATACATGCTTTTCACCACTTCTCTTTCATGACATGTTTTTTTTTTGTTTGGTTGGTTGTTTTTTTTTTTCCCCTGGTGAAATAATACACTTCCATGATTGTGGTTAATCATGACTTTCCCTCTAGAACATGGCATATGTTGCCTCTTTCCCAGTCAGCTTTTTTGCCTGGTGTCAGGTGGATATTCAGTCTCTAAAAAGCTGATGTTCTTCTTGCTGTTAACCCAGCTTGTTTGCTTTGTCAAAAATCTTGCTCTGAGAGTGCTCTTATTTGTTTGAGTGTATAAAAATTGTCTCCTTTCCTCTGAGTGACCTGGGCAGAATTGTTTTCTTTGAAGGCAAATACCAGCTTTAGCATAAACATGTCACAAGGTCTGATAGAAAGTATTTGGCAAATTTGAAAAAAATCACAAATAGACACTTTATCCTATTACAACAGTCTTTTGCACAGAAATGTTCAAACTGAAGTAGGTCCCAGCTGCAGAAATAATGGAGGTAGTTCTCCAGAGGATCCATGTGGTCAGTGATTTCTTAGGTTCACTCTTACAGTAGTCTGAGTCATTCTCTCTTTATTAGCTTGGTTTCTAAACTGAATAACCTCTGAGCCCATGTCTCACATTGTCTTTGAAGCTGTTGTTAAAGAAGATAACCATCTCCTGACATCTGTTTGAAGGGAAAAATCCTGTCACTCTCTCCTGGCAGGAGTCTAGATCTTACTTTTGTGTCTCAGAGAGAAAACATGTACAAGTACCCAATTTTGCATTTAACAAACATTTATGTGCGACATGTCATGAAGCTAGGAGTTCTCAGCTGAAGAGCTCTTAGTACCCGTTTAACTTGTAGCTGGCTTAGTCATTTTAAGATTTTTCTGCTTTGGAAAATCTCATTTCAGTATTAAAATATTAGTGGTGCTACAATGTTATTTCCACGGTGCCCTGCTTAGCTCCAGGTCACTTATATTTTGTCAATCAGTCCTACAGTGTTAGTTATTTATCTATCACTTAATAACCATGCTGCAGAGAATAATTTATCTGGCATAGCATGGTAATTTGTACTATAATTTCACCCCCGCTGCTGCAGACTTGCATTCCGTTACAGCAATGATTGAGGAAAATTAAGATTCTCAGGTCACACTTTGGGCTCTATGTTTTCTGCCTTCCATAATTTCATTTCACTTCATCATCTTTGGTTGAAGAAGGGGTTCATCTAGAAATGTGAGAAGTGGCTAAAATCACTGTGTTTTTCAGCCCACTAGGACACAGTTTATGAAGATAAAGGGAAGGAGACTGTGCAGTCTTGAAATTGGCTCAGGAGACTCATACATCACCAAAGCTGAATCCGTTGTGAAGGCTGTGCAGGCAAGCTCAGACTACATTTTTTGTTTCTCACTTCTTTTAGAAATGCAAATAAAACATATATGTAACATTGATGCATCCTTTTTTCTCAAAGTCTAGCCAGCATTAATGCCAGTCAGGTATAGATGCCAACCTTATCAGACACTCATCTGCACTAACTTAGAAGCCATTTATTGCAATTAAGTGTGAAACTAGAAAAGGGAATAAATATAAAGAAGTAAAGAGGACTGAAAGAGAAGGTAAAAATTGTTACTTATAGAACTGGTTTTACTTATCCTCTTTTAAAGACCATAATAAACATACACTATTTTAAAACCCCATGAATTGTATTACGATTAGACGGTGGAGCTTCTTGCAGTCCTAGTGGATAGCTATCACAGAAACACTCCATTTCGGGTACTTACTTTCAGATGGAGAAAAAGGTGTGGACTACAACATGTATTGGGTAATGGATTTTATCCATTGGCTACTATTAAGCACTACCATTTTATCTGTTTTTTCTGTGGAACAAAGAAACTTTCACATTCAAATTTTCTCCAAATGTTGCAGCCTTCAAGACAGGTATTAAGATGGTAATATTTTGATACAAGAAAAATAGATATCTGCTAAAATGAGTATCTAGTCAGATTTCTAATTGCTAAGGCAAGATAAAAAGTAACAGAATCAGCAATATCACTGTTATGGAGATTAATTCCTCCTTCCTGTGCAAGATTCAAGGGACTTGCTACAGACCTACTTCTGCATCCCTAGCATTTATTTGTTTATTTTAGGTGGCATATGAGCAACCTAAATTATTTCTAGGTGGAGAATTTGCAGAGCAGCCAGTGTGTATCATCTGCTTATCCAGGGATGACACCAAGTTGCTCCTTTCTCTGTTTTTTTTGGTGCTTCTTTTTTTTTTTTTTTAAAGATGTTCCTGTTTTAAGATGTTTGCAGTTTTGTTTATTTCAGCTCTGCTTCTGTATTGCAGAACAATCTAGGAAGGAAAGGCTATTCTCATAATTTCTTTCTGAATTTCACTTTATAGCACACTAAGCTTGGTTAAGCTTCAACCCAGTACCTCAATTCTAATTCTTAGGGTTACTTACATAGAACTAGGGAGTTCAACTTGGACCTGTACTTCGCTGTTTAAAAAGGAACCTGAGAGGCATCTGCTAGCAAATGTAGATGTGGTAAACCTACAGTCTGAATGGTGATTTTGTTACTTGCAAGTAATAAATAAGATTGTGCTGGTAAACCAGCTGACTAATTTTTCATTATCACAATCTCAGACAGTCCACCTAGTAACAGTCCTGAGGACATAATGATGAATTGTCTACACAAGAAATGTATCAATGAAAAATATTAGGTAGAAGAGGGACTAAGGAGAAACTGCTGTATGGATACCAATACATACAATTTCCTAGAGACTAGTTAACTCCATAGTATTTTAAACTTGTAGTTTATGTTTTACCTAAACACTGAGTGAATGGGGAAGTGTTAATGAATCATGACAGCATCTGGAAATAATCAGGACAGCAAGAATTGCTGGTTTTCCATCTTTAGAAATGATGAAATTCAAACTACCAGACTGAGGAGAACCACAGTCAACCATCTTGATTGTGGTGTGGTTCCCCTTCTTGGTGTATTCATAAGAAGCATTTTGCTTGCTGAACTCTCAAACATGACTTTGAGACTAATTTATTGGAAAACTTTAGTTCTCAGTATAGTCTCTTGCTGCCAGTTTCTGTTACTTCATTTCAAGGACGACTTCCTTCACCCACCTTCCCAGGTCTTATTTTGCAGGTGTTTCTCTCATTTCTAGCTAATATTCTAGCAGGTGGCTAGTCAACTTTGGCATGACTTTGAGTAATTGTGCTCAAACTCCCCTTTGGCAGGGAATAAAGCCTTACAAGTTTATATCTAAACTTTAGGTCTTTTTTGTGCATTCAGCCTCTCCAGGTGAGGAGCGGTAAGCATCCATCCTTCCCCTTCTGCTAATCTCTACAGAAAATGCAGGCAGGCCTTCCTAATGGCCTTTTAAACACAATGAAGATTAAATAAATAAATAAATGGTCAATTATTGGGGGGGGGGAATTATTGCATTATCATAAAGTGTAGAACAAAGTGTCATAAAATATGCCATTTGATAGATTTGCCTCTCATTGCCTGTGCTGGCCTTGGGTACAGGTAGAATCAAAAGTTTACAAGAATTGCCTTTGCTGGCTTTTGGAGAGAATGGCTGGAGACAAATGAACTGGCCCTAGAAAACTTCTGGAAGTCTTTGTCATTTACAGGATTGAGTATGGTGGGCAGAAGGACAGGTGGAGCACTTTGTTCATTAAAGTTTGGTTTTCAGAGCTCACCTTTATGTGGTAAGAGTATTTCCAGGAAAGTCTCCACCCTATTTCAGGTCTGAGTCCAACTACATGGGATGCTTTGGAAAACCAGGGTTTTGCCCCTGAGTCCTGGCCTATCTGTCAAGGAGTGCTAGATTTCAGGCATTGCACTCAAGCTTTAAGTCAGCTAAAATCCTCGTATGTAGCCACATGTCTTTTTAAGACCTTTTCTGAAATTTGAGAGCAGGTTAAGCCCTTTGTGTAAACACAGCCCAAAATAAATACCAGCATACTGCAAGAAATGTTTTAAATGCAGAAACATTTTAGATACCACGGCAGATATAAAAACTAAATCTTTGTGTCTTCCTTGTGCTAGCTTTACACTGATGTAACAGCAGATTTTATTCTTACAGACATATCCATCAGCATATTGCAGTGATATGGAAACTAGTCATAATGGAACAAATTGCCAACAGCTGACCAAGTCCTTGGAGTACAGTATATCCTGGAAGGGTTATTCTCTTTATACTAACACTAATTTCCACTCTCAGGTAAAGAAAGATTGCTCTACATTTCTATAGTATCACATAAAGATTTTGGGCACAGAGCCTAGAAGATAATTTAGATACCAGGGCAACTGATAGGAGGGAAGTGAAGAACTTCTCTGCCTTTCTTTTCAATTTTTTAAAGTCTTAAATTGCTTTCTTGTAGTGCAGAAGAACCTGAAACCTCATATGGAGTCTCCCTCCTTCTCTCTCAGCAAGACAGATGAAACAGTGGTGTGAGCAACCTTTTATCACTGGGCAGAGGTCAGCACAGCTGAGCCAGGAATGAGAACACTTCCACAGTGTCAACTCATAGACAAAGCTGAAAAAAATACTTGGCAGCTCATTTCTGCATTGGTAAAAGCCACTTTCAGGGAGTTTATTTTTCCCAGCTGCTGGTTCTCAGTCATCCCTATGCTACTGGTGTTTATTTACTTATTCAGTTTCTCTACCTGGCCTTTTTCATTTTCTTTCCCCGCCCCATCCATCCCCCTTAGGGAATCCCCTACCAGAAAGAAAGGTTTTTTTCAACTGTGGTTTGCTCATTTACCAGCGTTTTGCACAAGGGGTGTGTTTCCTCCCACCATTTTTGCATCATATACAAGTGTTAGCACCCTCTTTTGATTTGAGAAATCTCTTCAGATTTGCCTTCTTTCATTTATGTCCATATGTGTTTATCAACATTTGCAAAGGAAAATAATATGACTCCTCATCAGTTTCCTCTTTGTCTCTAGTATAATTTTAACATTGTCCTTTATAAAAGCAACTAAAAAATTGAGATGACTGGGACTTGACTTCCAGTGTCTGTAAACTGCTTTGCATCATCTTGGGAAATAGTATCATACAAATAGCAATAAAGTCAGTGATATAGAGGCTCAGAGACAGAGCATTTCCAGAATGGACAGAGGAAGGAAAAGTACTGGACTTGATGTTTTTCAGTGTTCTGTCATTACAAGAAGTAGAACATGCTGGTTAGGCTCTGAATGGCTTACCTGAAAATCAGTAGATGTCTGCCTTCTCTAAGCAGCATTTGCTTGCCTTTGTAACCACAGCTGTTTTGACTTTGAAATCTGCAGTCTACATTGTTCTCTGGATGCTTAATTTGAAGTTAATTATTTTTACATCTGCTTACAAAGTCTGATGATTTTTAAAGGTTATTCTTTTCTGAACTTGATCAGTTATTTAGATAATTTGAAAGGTTATGTCACTAACTGGTTTCTTATTCATTGGTTATCTTTACAAATGCAGTTTTTTATAATGTTGTTTGTCTAATCTGACCATTCAGTGGCATTCACAGCTGTACACTAGGATGCCAAGCCCATTATCACATCGTATCACCAATATACCCCACTTAAGCAAATGTTGCAGGCTAAAATGTGTATTCTGCCACAATGATAGCTGCTCCTGCTGCCTGCAACCCTACCAGACCCCCTCTGGAGCAGCCAGCATGAACTTTGCTCGCTGTCTCATGGATTAAGAGAAAAGAAGCATTCCTGTTTCTGACACACAGCCTCGGGGAACACTGCAATATTAGCAGAAGGTACTAAATGCAATCTTAGAGAAAAAAGAAAAAAAAAATCTATATGAGAAACAGTGAGAAAGGGTGGTCTTCTGTTGTTGTTTTTGTATATTGGACTGGGCAGTTTGCCTGGCTAAAATTCCAGGGTGTTCTGTTCTACCTGGTCCTGCAGCAAACCTCTGAGGACCGAGTAGAGGAAGCAGACCTGTGCAGGCAGCCTTCTCCAAAGATGCAGGCTTCTCATTACACAAGAAATAAGCATTTGGCAGAAAATGGTCCTCTCTTTGTGTTTATTTATATTCTTATAGAATGAACATAGCAGCACAGGCCAAATTAATCAGGATCTATGACTCTAACATTCTAACAACTTTTCGTATCAGTGGAGAAGATCCATGTTTTGTGCTGTTGTGTGTGTGTGCATGCACGCGTGCTCATGTGTGTGTGTATGCATTTAGAAGGATGCTTTACTAAATGAATTGGATCTCCTAGAGAGACACCTGGGGATACTGTGGAGTTGCCTCCCACTGGTATGCCCAGTTACATCCATATTTATAAACAACTTTATCCTCAGAACAGGAGCTGTTAAATCACTATCCCTGAGGCTGCTCTGGCTGTGGTAGATAAACGTAAGTATATCTATGTATTTTTGTGTCTAAGGATTGTAAGCCTGCATAGAGAGTTAAAAAGGGCAAAAGTTCAAAGCAGGATATGATTGAATAGTCGGATGGTAGGAAATAGGATCAGATGAGAGTACAGCGCCTTGTATGGAAGGAAGTCTGCTCATTAGCAATGCAGAGATGCTCTAGCCAAGAGCCAGGCAAGTGTCTCTGAGGAGCAACATTTGAGAAGTCCACAGGCACAGGACGCCTGTGAACAGCAGGAAGACGACTGAGGGACCACAAAACTCTGGAAGCCTTGAGTTGTTTCAAAGGATTGCATTTTCCTCTGCATGAGTGTGCTAATGTGGCTTTAGTAGAGAATAATGCTTGTAAAGTTGTAAAGTAAAATAATGGCTTTCCATCTGCCTTTGTTTTTACACAATGTCCACCTTGTACTATCTTAAAATCTTGATGTTTAGCTGATTTCTTCTAATCTTCCATTTGGCTGGGATTTGTCCTGTGCATTCAGAGTTCCATGGAAGAACACTGGTCTCTATTGGAGAGATTGTTCATTCTCAACATGATACAAGTATACTATATCCATGTCTGTTGCTTTAATTACAGAACATTTTGAATTGGAAGGGACACACAAAGATCATTGCGTCCAGCTCCTGAGCGAATGGCCTGTACAAAGTTTGAACCCTTCACTCTGACATTATTAGCACCATTCTCTAAGTAACTGAGCTAATCACAGGTCAAAATTTTGAAACCATAGCATTTTGTTTACAGAATAACAATATTCTGAGTTGAAAGGTACCCACAAGGATCATCGAGTCCAACACTTAAGTGAATGGCCCATACAGAGGATTGAACCTGTGACCTTGGTGTTATTAGCACCAAGTTGTAACCAGCTGAGCTAATACCAGGTTAGTGTGGGTTTATTTCAGCTCCTTTACCCTTGTGTTACCTCTCTTGCATACCTACCACGCTTATGGAAGGTGTTTGCTAGACAGCTTTGGAGACTGAAAGATGCTTTAGCAGATGAGTTGAATGGCCAGAAGCCAAAGACAAACATTAGGATATACGTATACGGTTTAGATGGCACACTCTAGAATATTCCTTTATTTGGTTTTCTCACTTCATTTCGTGTGTTTCTTCCTACCGGGACAGCTCGAGGTGCTCAGTGTTTAACACATGGAGCAAGATCTGTCTGATCCTACAGATGATCATGAAGAGTGATCTAGAGACAGGCATTCTGTTTGCAGAAAGCTGGTTACAGCATCTGCTTTGAAGTCCAATGATGACTGCCTTAATGCTGCCTCCACCCTGGTCTTTACTGGTAAGACTGTTCTTCAGGATCCCAGGCCAAAGACCAGCAGGAAAGTCTGGAGCAAGAAAGACTTACCCTCTTGGTGGAGAAAGAGCAGGCTATGGAGCATGTAAACAACACACCCAAGTGCGCAGACCCTTATGGGTTGGTCTTCCAAGTCCTGAGGGAGCTTCCTGGTAACATGAAGAGACTACACCCTACTATCTTTTAAAGGATATGGCAGCTGGGAAAGCTTCCTTTAAACTGCAGCAGAGTGAATACTATTGCTGTGCTCGTGAAGGGCAAGAATGAGGATCTGGGGAAGTACAGGCTGGTCAGCCTCATCTTGGTTTCTGCAAAGGTGGTGGAGCAACTAGTCTGGGGAACCATTTCCAGATGTGTGAAGGACAGGAAAGTGATCAGGAGTAGTCAGCATGGAATGATGAAGAGAAGGTCATGCTTAATCAGCCCCGACAGTCTGATACAAAGTCCAGTGGGAGATAAGTCACTTGTGGTGCATCCCAGGGATTGATATTGGGTTTAGTATTGTTCAATGTTGTACCAGTTAATGATGTGGCCTTTAGTACAGAGTGCAGCCTCAGTTAATTTTCTGATTATATAAAGCTGGGAGGAGTTATTGCTACAGTGGGTGGCTGTGCTGCAATTCTGAGTGTTCTCAACAAGCCAGAGAAAAGAGCATGGAGGAACCTCATGAAGTTCCACAAAGGCAGGTGCAAAGTTCTGCTGGGGATGAATAACCCCATGCGACAGTTCAGGAGGTCAACTGCCTGGAAAACACCTCTGCAAAGAAGGACCTGGTGGTCCTGGTGTACAGCAAGCTGTCTGTGAGCCACCAGTGTGCCCTTCTGATGAAAAAGGCCAGTGCTATCCCAGGATGCATTAGGAATAGCATTGCCATCGGTTTGATGGGGATGATTCTCCCCCTCCACTCAGCCCTTGTGAGACACATCTGGAGTTCTAGGTCACCGTCAGGTGGGCCCATAGACTGATGCTTTCAGATTTTACACTACTCTTTCATTGGTATAGTGAGGGTTATATTGGCTCCACCTTAGCCACAGGATGTGTTTTATGATGAGAAGAGTTCAGTCTTCATGCCTATTCCATACAGGATCTCTTGTCCAAGCCCATCCTCAGAAGGCATCTGCTTCAATTATACACATGAATACTGCGATAGCTTTTTTTGGCACAAAATTTCTGTTTTTTCATAAGAAGGACCTTATTAATGTGCCCTATAAAGTTCTGATTAGAAGGTGAAGATTAGTAGGTGAAACAGTATTTGTGCAAGAAAAACCCTGCTATAATCTGTAGTGACTTGTGAAACATTTGTCCCCCTCCTTGATATGACCCCTACATTATGGTCCTTCTTCTCTGGAATGCATGAGGGAAACCTAATGTCTAATTTGATGTCATGCAAAAAATTGAAATCTAATTTTCTACAACAAAGAGATGCTTACAGGACATAAGAACTGAAGTATATAAAAAGTGAAGAATAAACTTAAGGGCATTGCAGACCTATTTTGTACAGACAGTAGCCGTGTACTGGTTACTTTCACTTCATTTTTCCAATTTTTAGATCATACAAAATAGCCTGTTCTTTTAGAAAATATGTATATATTCTTAACCACAGAGAACTTGGTACAACAGCAACATGCCTGCAGGCTGCAGCCCAACATTATTTTACTCATTAATGTTAACCAGTAAAACAGTACAGGTCAAACACTGCTTTGTTATCCCTTTGTGACCTTCTCGAGTTCATGGGGGCTGTAAGGAGTAAAGAGTATTTGTCTGACTTCATGTAACTGGCTGAAATATAATATGTAAGCTTAATACTTACTGTAGGGCAATGGCTATTTATTTTGGATTCGTATTACTGACTGTGGTTACATTCAGTCCAGGAAAGGATCTGTACCAGCAGTGCTGTGATGAGACAATGGTATGAGAAAAAAAAAAAAAGGTATTAGAAGAGAGCAGCCTGAAAAGATTTAAGAAATTAAAACCACTCAGGGTAAAGTAGATAGCTGACCCAAACTGAGACAATATGGGACTTATAGGGCAAACTCCTCTCTGAAACAATTCCTTTCCCTTTAGTAGAACTATGGTAGGTATAACCTTGACCTATATGGGTCACCTTGCTATAAAAGAGGGATCTTCAAAGTCTCAAAATAAATTTTTCTTCATTTTGGACCTGTTGCTTGCATAGAGCAGGAACTGGCCTTTTTTTCTGCCTACTGGCTCATCTGGAATGCATGCTACAAACTATGCAAGCTAAGTTAATGGAAATTATGAATGTGCGGTTTTTAAAACCTGATTTCTCAAGAAAAGAAGCCTTATACAAGTACTCTGAATGTATTGTCTCAAAGCAGGTTGTTTCCTGATAATTTTTAAATCTATTGACTACTTTCAAGCAAATTTAATGAATCAATTAATGTAAAGAAGGGAGATTATTTCTACAAATTTTGTGAAAATTGAGAGAGGCCCTTCATACTGCCTTGATCATTGGAAAGACCAGTAATCTGACCTTTTATTAGAATAATAGACAATCTAGCCAAGAAAGAAATTTCATTCAGTATTTGTTTCACTTCTCATCTCTCCTAGTTTTTCACAAGGGAGGTCCCTACTGAAGCATTGAATTACTCCTAACTATCTGTGAGCATATGTTCTGTTCTTCATTAAGGATCACACACAACCTCGTGTTCATTATGACTGGCCATAGACCTCATTTTTGCTACATTTTGCCACATTGAGCAATCCCTGTCCCAGTGAGTGCAAGGCTGAGGTGTGTCAGAATGGAAAACTTTATCTGCTGCTCAGTTACGTATATGTAGCTTCCAGGATGCAGAACCTGGCATTAAGCATTACACAAACTCTTAAGGAGTTTACAGGCTAAACAGAAGGGAAGAGAATTTGAGGCATTGGTCTTCCTCAGAGCTAGACAAAAAGCTAGCAATGAAAACCAGGACTTAAGTCCTGATCCCTAATCGGAACTGTATCTTTTAGCTCTGCAAGATGCCTCTTCTTAGCTCTAGTGTGTTGCTCTTGAGAAACAGCTGATGTCAGAAGTATATATGTAAAGAGGCTATCTTTCCTTTCTTTTTCACCCCCCCTGCTGTTGAAATAATTTCCTGTCTTAGCTGGTTAACCTTTTCTACTCATTTCTATTTTCATGTAATTTCTTATTATAGTTGCAAGTTAATCACAAATCTATTGAGAGTCTTCTCTTTAATCTGGCAGCCTTTGTTTACTTTCTGTGTCATTTAAAACTGTTGTGCTATGGTTAAGAGTGTCCAATTACATACACTGCAGGAGAAAAAAATGAGATCAGCAGCCTATGATTTCAGCTGAAGATATCATCAAATGGGAAAACAAATTAGGTGCCTAAAAATAAAATTAAGGGTAAAGATTCACATGCCAGATTTGCTTGTACTGAGTGACACAGAGTGACTGGTCAGATAATTGTTAACCTTTTCTCCCTAAATAAGAAAAAAAATGGATGATTTTTTTAAACAGTTTTAAACCAGAGGAGAGGCAGCCAACTTATTTTAGAGCATCTGCCACTCCAGTTACTTAAATCTCATTGTGCACTTGCTGTTGCATAGCAAAACACCAGAGATTTCTCTGACTCAATAGATTCATATACTAGTATAAAATTATTTACTCTTTTGTATGGGCTAGTGGAGAAAGTAGTGAAAATGGGGATATAACACACACTGACTAGTGGGTTATGCACGCATTTGCTTGCTTCCTTTCTTCCTTCCTTTCTTTCTTCCTCCTACTCTCCCTTCCTTCCTGCCTCCCTTTCTCCCTTCCCTCTCTCCCTCTTTTCGTAGGGTTATACTAAACAATACTTTTAAATAAATCTGATTTCTCCCATCCAGCAGTCAAAGGGTGCACATGCTAATCAGTGCCCCAGAAGCTCCTCAGTTAGGAAAAGCTTCCTACCTGGACAGTCATGGTTTCAAATACTGCCTTGGACATGTAATGTTTACTCATGCTTTCCGACATTTCTAGAATACACAGAAAGTGGTAAACACTGATTCCATCATGCGCATTATCGCTGCACACTGGCACTGCCTCGCATAAAGCATCTGCCTCAGAACCTTCTGATAACCACACTGTGAATGATCTTTAGCACCAATGTTCCTCTTTCCTGAGGAAGTCAATAGATTATTAAAGCACTAGGCAACTAAAACAAGCAATTCTGCAGGTAGAGAGAAAACGAATAAAAGTCTGTCTACTTATCCAAATAATTAAATTTCTCCTAGAAAAATCAGAGATGATATCTCACTCAAGAATACTTGATAGAATGAATTTCACAGAAGAGCAGCTCTTTATAGATGAGCTTCAGATATTATTAATCTATCAAACTGTCCAAGGAGGCCAGGAATTGCATACTTCCCAGAATAACTCCATGTTCTCTAGTGGGTAAAACCAGACACAAATCTGAACCATGTTGTCAAATATCAGTCCTTATAACTTGTACTTCAAATGTAAATATAATAGAGTAATTTTTCAGGCACAAAATTGGCTAAAATTGCAAACTCAGAACTTGAAATTCAGCACATAAAACAACCCAAGCTCAGATTCATTGCCCAAGTTACCATGGCATCTTCTAAAATCATAAAAAGCAAACAAGCCCAGCAATATAATTGAGTCTTTAAAGGTGAAATCTGTCCTCAGTTCAAAAGTAATAAAAGGTCAATCTGTTTCAGGTCTGTGTGGCTTAAAATTCTCCTTGACAAACAGAAGCTGATTTGTTGGTCTGTGCATGTATGTGCCTGTGTTTTTTTCTTTAACATGCCCATACCCCAGTTCTCAGTTTTCACCCATGTTTTCCAGCACTTATGTGAAAGTGTAAATAAAAGAGGCTTGATGACTCACTGCACAATAACAACAACTATAGTATTTCACAGGCAGGACCGCAGCTGCTACCCACCTACCCTTGAATTGGCTCAATATATCCTCTCTGGGTGGATATTGTTGACTTGCCTCATTTGTCTGTGCTAACAGGCTCTCTTTGGAGAAGAAAATGGGAGAAATGAGACTAGCTATTCTGAAACTGCCCTTCCAAGATTCAAAGATATGTACTCCAAATGCTCAGTCATTGGAAGTCCCTCTAAGTCATTCATCATGCAGTGAATGCACCTCCTGGTTATGGTAGCTTGCCAATGAACTGTGTGGGAGCAGTGGATAGCATAGGCAAGCCCTCTTCCTTGCACATGGGGGCTGCAGAAAGGTGAATGGGACTGCGCAGATGGAGGAGAGGCTCCAGGCAGTGTTTCCTTGATGTGGTATCTGGCTCTAGGGGACAGTGGCAGCCCTTGTACAGCTGGTTTGCTGCACTCGTTCAGGGGCCTTGTATATACATTATATATATATGTGTGTATATATATCTATATGTATTTACAGGTATACATATCACTGCCTACTTAAGCATTATTAGTGATAAACAAATAGGAGCTGAATCCAAATGCAGGATAACCTTGACTTTTTCCCACATTATCTGATTTCCTGAAGTAAAGAAGATTTGCTCATTAGCAGAGAGACTGAAGTAGGAGGAAGGTAAAATTACAGCCTTTTCAAGATAAGGTATAGGATGTTGTTGTGTAGGACTCCGTTTCTTACCTCTTTCTGCACAGAAGAAAGCATCGCTCTATATAAGGAAACTATAATTGGTTATCCTAAAATATTGGAGCATTGTATTCTGGGCATTCCACTTCTCTCCTGAAGTAGGAGTTAAAGCAGAGTAATTTATGCCCAGTTATCCTAATATATCCTGATAGTGAAGCATTTGCTTCTGGACTCAGATTACTGTTTTCATCCCCAGATATTTGCTCTTTTGCTGTGTGTGCTTACACATACGATTAAGGCCTTTTTAACATTTGTGCATTTTTCAATACCTGGATATTCTTAACATTAAGATTGGCTCTTCATTGATCCCTGCAAGCTGGAACCAAAGAATTCATGATAAGAGTCCTCTAACTCCTGCCTAGCCTCATAAATATGGGCTATGAGGCAATGCAATCTGCTGAAACAGTGGAGCACATTTTAAACAGTCGTCATGGTGTAAATATTCCTAAGTAGAAGTCCATGGTAATCTAATACAATACTGTGATCTGCAATATGGTAATTACAACTGTGACTTGACTCATTAATTTTGGTAACAGTTGTTAAGCAGCTCATTAGGTGGGTATTGAACAGCAGACGTCAATCTGGGGAGCTTCTCAAAACCTTCCAATATTTTTCTTTTCACAGCAAGGAGTATAGCAAAGGAGGGAGGAGGCTGGACTTAGGGACATCTGAGCTGTTAAGTTCTGGGTACTTTGTGATCTTGACAAATACTATGCTTGCTCTATGAGCCAGAATTAGGCAAAGATATTGTGTAACACATTTCAACAGCTGAGCTTGAAAAATTGCTCTCAACTGCTCAGATCAATTCTATTTCACCAAACCCTCCAGTTTCTACTGACAAACAGTGGGGCTAACAGAGTATGCCCCTTTATGGGATTGCACAGAACTGGTCTGCACTTTCACTTGCTCATTTCTTGTCACGCTTGATGTTCTAATAGGATGATTTTTGGTGCTTGCTTGTATTAATTCAGCTATAGTAGATCAGTTGGAAATAAGCATCAGTTCTTCATATATCTGTATGCTGGTTATGGTGAACAAGATCACAAAATTCACAAACATGAAAATTAAGCTGTCAATGGCAGGCAAATGGTTTATAGCATCTTGAACATATGCCTTAATCTCCCTGCTTCTGCATTCACCTTACTGCAGCCTCTAGTACCTCACCATGTTTATGGAAGAGTATTTCATCAATTCACTCTTAGGCACTTAAAGAAATGATGTGATAATGTCCAAGACTGACCAAAAATGGTCAGTGCTGGCCAGTTAGCTACCCTGCACAGAGGTAATTAGATTTGACTTCAAGTATTTAGGTTTCCTGTCTTGTTCTGGAGTGTTTCTTGAGCAGATTACTAAAGGGAATTTGAATAGACTGTTCTGAAGCTGATTGACTACAAATAGCAATGCCAATACACACATACAGGTCCACGTTCAGCCACAGTGTCCATGGATTTGCACAGTTTAATCTTTGTACTTAACGAAGCCTAAAAGCTGTCAAACTTGTGTCCTCCTCACTCCACAAAACCTGTCCAGCCAGGCGCAAAAGTGCCAAGATCACTATCAGACTCAGTATGGAGGGAAAACCTGGAGTTATTCAAAAGTTGTTAGTAAAATCTTCCAGTCCAACCCTGCAACTCTTCAGCAAGAATAGAATCAGAAGTACAGAGTCTCCAGAAAACAAGGACCATCATCACTGTGTAGCGTTGTTTCAAAACAGTGGTGTATTGCAGCTGGCAGACAGTTTCTTGGTTTTGAAAGCTTAATCTTTCTTAAAAGCTTAAGCTTTCTTATTCTCAGTCTGCTTTCCTGTGACCTTCCTTACACATTTCATACTCCACATTATTCGACTAAGACATATCCTGCTTCTCATGTATAAGCACTTCCCTGCTAAGTAAATTATAATTTTCTGATATGTAGACCAATTAAGCCAATGGTGAAATATAGCTGCCTTCTAGACATTTAGGTATTTTTATCTCTTCAGTGACTGAGTAGATTAGATAGTGCTTTTCATCCACTTTTTTTCCTTTCTTATCCTTTAATCATCCTCATTTCATTCTTGATAAACAGTGATGCTGAATAACACCACAGACCCTGTACTACTAGGAGAAGCACTACTAGTGGCAGCACTTGAGTGACAAACACTGTTATGTTTATGCCAGACTTAAGTTTAGCTTGAAGATGAGAGCTGTAAACTCCTTCCTATGAATCTGACCCTGAGATTAGCTCTGTTGGTTAGAGCATGGTGCTGATGACACCACGGTTGTGGATTTGATCCCAACGTAGGCTTAAGAGTTGGACTCAATGATCCTTGCAACTTCCTTCCAACTCAGAATATTCTGTGATTCTTGAAGATGTGGTCAGCTGAATCTTTGCAAGGTGGACTTAAAAAGACTTCCAATGCCTTGCTGAGTCAATTGAAGAGTACAGCCACATAGGATAGTTTCATGTTTTGGGGAGGTTTTTGTAGTTTGTTTTTGTTGTTGTTGTTGTTGTTTTTTGGTTGTTATTTGGTTATTTTACTGACATACTTTCTACTATTCAGTCACATATGGAATAAGAGTTTTAAAAGCCTTTTCTACCCCCTGTCTTGCCCCCTCCACCCTGAATACAAGCTGGCTGGTGTTGAATGCAAGCCTTCTCCCCTGAGTCCCCTTCAGGAGGAAACAGCACTTTTTGTCTCTGTCTTGCTAAATGTCTGTCTATTTCCAAGCCTTACTGGCAAAATTCTCCTCCTCTGCTCTTTAAATTTAATTCTGTAAAATAAATTTTAGTAGGATACTGGTTATATGAAATATAATACACGTTGGTTCCACCTCTCCTAATGGAAGCTATCAAAAAATTGTTTGTCTATTCCAAGTTAGCTGTGCAGGTTCCTTCTGTAGTCAGTGGAGAGACAAATGATTTAGCTCATCCTAAATAAGTACTTGAGGACAAACGTCTAGTTATATATGAGCTGGATAATACTGTGAAGAATTCTGTTCCCTCTGACTTAAAGGTATAACCAAGGTCCCAGTACGCCTCAAAGTCAATTTGGATCTAAATTCCAACAGCCCATCTGGTTTCTCAGCGCACCAGCAATCTTGGATTGTGCTAAGGAAGTTTTATTTCATGCCAAACTCAGCCAGCCTTTCTTATGTGGAATAAGCAATTTATTCTTCCCCTATTTGCTATTTTTCATGCATCCCTGAAAAGAGGAGCTGCTGGATTTTATAAGCACTCCAACAAACAGTTGTCTAAAGTTCTGTAAGGGTGCCACCACAGTTCAAGTGATAGCAGAAATGCAAGCACTTGATTGATCCTTGAAAGCGTTACTAGCACTCACTTCCCTGTCTACCTCCTTCCGCATCACTCACTGTCACATATTTTTAGAGCAGAGTACTTTTGCTCCTCCAGCTCCATTGTGTGCCTTCTCTTTGCTGCATGAGCTGTTTTCCAGAGGTGGGAATTAAGGAGAAAAAAAACATTTGCCAGATCTTCACTTCTTTGTCTTATGATTGTCCACTCCCTGAAAGCAAAAACTATACTAAATAAAAGTTCTGTTTGGTTGGTAGGAAAGCATGAACCCCCACAAATATGCAAAAAGTTCCTCCTCTCAGAGATTCAAACTATTTAAAGCCTGGACAAATGTAAAGCTGTTGACTCCTGTTTGAAGTTGGACCATCCTGTCATGGTCTTGCACTGATGACACCTTTGGTGTCCATATGCATGTGCATGAGTTGAGGCTACTGGCCTGGAGGAGGTAAGCCCTAGTGGAGCTACTAAATGCCTCATAGCATCAGAAAGGTAGAGACAAGAAAGAGGGAGAATGATGCAAGTCCTTTGAAGTGTTTGTTTTGCCTCAAATCTCACTTTTAAGGTTTATATTCCCCTCCATTGAAGCAGATAACTATCCATTGAGTGAAGGAAACTGCCTAAGTTTTTCTTACCTCTTTTACTAAACTCCATTCCCCAAAGTATTTGTTATAGTGGGTTTTAATTTTGAATTTAATTTTCTTCCATTCTTTTTCTCCTATGAAATTGTCCTTGAGATACAGCACTTTTTCTCCTCTTCAGATTTGGCTGCACCTCAGAGTCAAATTTTCTGAAAAATGTTTCTATCTATTGGTAAGTTACTGGAGAAAGTGTATAAGGACAGAAAAAAATTAGGAATAACTTCTGCTTTGACGAAGCAGATTTTGTTGGCCATTCCTTATTTTTAAATAGTTCTAAAATATAGAAATTCTAATAAGCTGCTTCTTCATGTAAAGAAAAATTGCCATACACTGTAAAGCAGTTGAATTAGTTAATAAACTGAATATACTGTGTGTGGTTACTCAGTTACGACCCACTAGATACAATCAATAATTTTGACCTATCATTGTACCATAACAACATTGCCTAGGCATAAAGGGCTAACGAAATCCACATCTATTATGAACTACTGTCTCAGTTTTTCCATTGCAATTCCTCACAAGCTGAATTTTTATGTGTGTCAAGTCTCATCTGTGGGGGAAGAATAATTTAGAAGATCAGTAATGGGATGTGGAACGTTTCACCTCCAGGTCACTTGTTTGAATCTAACCCTGAACCAGTAGTGATTGAAAATCATTGCCATCTGATTGCTTTCTTTTGCTGGCCTAATGGATATGAACCATTGGTCCTAGTCTAGAGCATAAAGGACGTGTGTCCACATCTAAAATCTTCCTTTGGATTGTAGTTAGCCTCTTTACACTCCCAGCAGAGAGAGGACCTGGGTGGAATGGGCGATAGTGAATGAATTGCATTACCCCCATGACCCACAGGTAGCCTTTCCACATAAGTGAGATATTATGGCAGAGTTACGGAGAAACTTTTATTGTGTATATGATACTCTGCAGAGAGATAGCAAACCTAGCCTCCAAGTGAGATGATGTCCCACATCTTTTGAGTGCTAAACTTTGAAGAGAGTTAAAATATTTTAGGAGTGACTCTCCAATCTGCACTAGCAATCAAGAAAAACTTTTAGCAAAGTTTTAAGTGTCCTGAAAAACATTAGAAAGTGTGTGTGAGGAGCGAAGAAAACAAAGGAAGTTGATGGTTATACAGGAAAAAACCCCAACACTGAAGCCATGACAGTATAAGCCAAAAATTCAAAACTTGACTAATATACCACAAATTGTCCAGCAAAATTGGCCCTTTTAGGTTGGATTTGTAGTGATGAATCTTGGCTTCTCTAACTGATACAGATTAACTATGATCTTTCCCTTGGCTTCCCTTTTCTTTTGGATCAATCTATATGGTTGCTTTTTAAACACTGTAACTCAAGAGGAATGGGCCTGGAGAAGAGGTACATATTTACACCAGAGTAAGGAGCTGCTATTTTCAGAAGGCTCTGTGTAGCTGTTTGGGTTCTATTGGGTTGTTCTGGAAGTAAACCATATTCTCTACTTTTGCCTGAGCTGGTTAGTAGTGGTTCACAAGGGGCGGATGAGCATGACTGAATGCAAATAGCCATATCTATGATACTGATTCTGCCTTTCCTCATCTCATCAGGCATGAGGGCACCTCGAGTACAGAAGCTACTAAACAATATTTCTCGGTGCTGCCTCAGCTCATATCTGGTTCTCCTTTTACAGGTGAGTTTGTTTTCTCAGGACAGTAGATCAATGAGACAGTGCAAGCAATAGTCTTATTATTTTATGCCACAAGACCAGACGAAGAAAAAATCAGATTAACTCTGTGAAGTACAAGCGGAGGAACAGAAGGTTTGTTATTACTCTAACTATAAAGACCTGCCTTAATCACAGAGCTTTTCCTGATTCTTTTATCTGGTCTATTAGGTAAAATCCTTTTTGAAATAGTATGAGTAATGACAAATCTGAAAGCTAAGGTGAGACTTCAAGATTTTGCCCTGTATGATTTTGCATGTTTTGGGGACTTGTTTGGTTTGTAATGTAGGTCCTCACATTTCAGTACAAAGCAATGTACAATACCAATTCAGGAGGAAAAAAAACAATGAAAAAATAGGACTGTATGGCTGTCCTCCAGGAGCCAGTAAGAATAATGTCTTAGATTATAAGAAAGGGCAGTAGCAATATCACCAGTACAAAGTACAAGTAACAACTTTTGCCTGCTTTATCACTGACTTTTCTTTTTTTTTTTTTTTTTTGCCAATTTAAGATCAAGATCTTAGAAAGAATTACATTCTGTCTTAGGAGAAACTGACAGAAACACATTTTCAATTACCAGCGGGTGACAACAGAACAACAATGTTGGTACTTTTTTAAACAAGGTTATTTCTTGGTTTACAGAGGTGACTATTTATAAATGACTGAACAAGATTCTCTTACAAATGATCTTATTTTTTAAAAAATAAATGCCCTCATTGGAGGAATGGTGATGTTCAATTTATATCATATACTATGTTTTAAAGGGCAAAGGGTCTTTGTGCACAGAGTAGTTGAAGTAAAAATATTTTTAATTGATCAGTTCTTTAAATAAAATCTTCCAATGTGGTGGGATCTCTTCTGCCATGTCTTTGCATGGACACAGTCTTGCCAGACTTCAGTGACCCCCATTTGGGTTCTGTCCTCTGTGAACAGGGCCTTAAAGAGAGTGTGATGTGGTCTGTAAATCACCACCTCTCTGAAGGTAGAACAATGCTTTACTGTGCAGGCAGAGGAATCAGCAGGGACATGAACCTGCTTACAGATAATACACATTAATGTGCAATCATTAAGGAGAATAAAGAAATTTTGCAGTTTTTCTACACTGAAATGTATGCTTTCAGTGGGCTAAGCAGGAGGGAAAAAAGGTAATAGCTCTTGTTTCTATGTGATTATAATGAAGAAAGAAGTGTTACTATACTATTCCTGCTTAAATATTTATCTAATTTGAGCTTTGTCAATATAGAGAACCTGAATTGTACAATAAGATGACCTGGAACAAGCACCATTCTGATGGCTAAGCACAGTTCGACAGTGCTGGAAATGAATACATTACACAGACGCACATGAGTCAGAAAATGATCCAAGTGCAAGGCAGCATGACTCCCACATAACAGGGCACTTTGTGAGGTTGTAAACAGATGATATATAAATTACACCAGCATAATGGCCTTTGGTATGTAAAGGAGTCACATAAACATGGCAGGCAGTGTGGTACCTGGGAGCTGGAAGTCGGGTAGCAGTAAAGTAGCAAAGTAGCCTGTAACAGATGCATCCTAATTTGACATATGTTGATACCGTCCTAAACCTGGCTGGCATCAATACTGAAGCTACATCCATTTACGTTAAGATGATAGTCCTGACAAATGCTGGTCCTTTCTGGTAGTGGTTTAGTGCATTTTTACAAATCTGGAAGTGTCACGGTCATGCATGCATGCTCTGAAGTCCAGAATGGAAGGGATGACAGACCCGTTGAAATCTCTGGGCAATAACAGAAGGTTGGAAGGAGTGATCTGATGCTGAAGTCTGCCATTGAACACCCAGCCTGGGAGATCAGGTGTGATGAAAGACTTGGTGTTGATGGAAGACTTTAAATACCCAAGAATCTTTTAGAAAACTGGTATGGTGACAAACAGCCTGTCAAGCAGTTCCTACCCTACCTTCAAAGAACTTACAGCAATTCATTGCAGAAAGGCAGCTTGTGTGAGAACAGTTGTGAAATAACAGAGGGCACAATTCTTAGGAATAAAAAGTGAGGGAAAGAAGAATAAACCTAAAATACTACAGAAAAACACCTTAGCAAAAAAAATTGAAGCAGGGGTTCAAATAATCTAGAAAAAAAGGAGTCTCCGTGGGGACAATCAGACTGATATGTATAAAAGACCTTATTCTGAAAACAAATAAACAGTACCTCATATTCACTCTGAGTAGGACAAGGGGAAATGGGTTTCAGTGGCAGAAAAGTTTCAAACTATAAAAAGGATTAAAATATGGGGAGGAAACTGTATTTGTGAAGACAATTAGGTCCTCAAATGGATTGCTTAGGGAGGATGTAGGATTTCCTCTTGGGGACAGGTTAGATAAAGCATCATGAACAGTTCAAGTACAGCTGATCTTGCATGGGAAGCATGGAATGGGTGAAGTCACTTAGTCTTCTTCTTAGAAGAAAGCTGAAATTTGAGATGACTCAAACACTAGCCTTCATGGCAAAATTCATGTTTTGACATTATGGATTTTTTTCTTCTAGGAATCTCCCAAATTCCTCACTGTTTAGATTGAAAATTTTACCTATACAAAATTATTCAACCTTTAATTTCTCTTCCTGGTGCAATTAACTATTTCAAAAACATCAAATTAGGTTAAATAGCATTCCTATATAAATAGATTTGCCTCAAAGCTTTTTCACACACCTATCATATTTTTCTGAAGAGTAATTTTTTTCATTCTGTCTTACTCTTTCTTAGACAATAGATATGTTTTAAATTGGTCTAGAACAACAAATTTTTTAGGTCACCCCTTATAAATTGACACTGCTCTTTCAGCAAGGGGACAACATTTTAAATTTTGGTATCAAAAAGTGCTTTACCTTCACTGAATCTGAGAAATTTAAAGAAACTGAATTTTAGGCTGTTCTTAATAGGAATAACAGTTATCATTTAATATCTAAATGAATATTATTAACTATAAGTGGTCTGGAGAGATTGTCTTTTTAAGTCCTGGTTTGGAGAAAACAAACCTTGCAATTATCAGATTTAGGAAGAATGTTAAATAAAATGTATAACCCCACAATTTCCCCTCTTTAGGAACAATAATGCCAAATCCCAAGAAGGCTAAAAGATCAAACTTACTCCATGGTCTTCCCAGAATTTATTTTATTGCTGGACTATGCTTTCTACCCAGAAAACTCCGCATTCCAAATCTCAGATAAAACAGAAATTACCATCAGTGGAAGGAAATCTCAATTAAAATCCATGACCTTAATACTGTCAGCAGACAAATCTGTGCCAGTTATACCTTTCTTTTTTTCCTCCAGCAAGATCCATTCCAAAAGGGCTGAAATGTTTCATTTTTTCTCTGGACTGATCATTTTCACCTCAGTTTATAGAGAATGTTGATTTATCTATGGACATAATGTTGAAAGCAATGTATTTATACCTCCTTCTGGCAACTTTTGTGCTTGCTGGTGAGCTTAAAGGGACATGAAACACATTTCCTGGCACCTACAATGGTCCCAGGCTCCCCTCTTTGAAGCCAAAATTATATATTCCCAATATGAAGACTGGTTCAGATAATCACAGGTCCAGAGACCTGGACTACTACTTAGTCTGGAAATAGCAGAAGATTTGTTTTTTTCCCCTGCTGCTTCCCTAATCTTGTTTCTAGACTAAGATGGAAAAAGGCACACAAGAAATACTTTAAAGTAAGGCAGAAGAGTCTAGAGGAGAGAATGGACTATGAATTATATTTTAGAAAAGGTTTTATTTTAGACTTAGTTTTATACAATAACAAAAAATTATGTCTGAATAAAGTTAGTTGTCTCTTTTTCAAAATGTTGAAAGTCCCACAAAATCTATTGCCAGTAGCTTGTAGATAATTCTCTGTGGCTAAATGTCTTCCATAAGATTTATTCAATATACTTTTCTATATGCCACCTAAGCATCTGTCTACAGCACAATTTCACGTGAACCAGTTTGCAAGAATGACTTGTAGTGTTTTTGTTGGTATGTTGTTTGGGGTTTGAATTTTTGGGTTTTGTTTTCTTTTGGGATGGGGGAAAAGGGAGGGTTTCTTTTTGTGGAGAAAGCAGACTAAACCAGAATAACCACACTGGCTACATTTTAATTAGATGATACAGTACATTATTTACATGCTGCAATGGGTTGACCTTGGTCATCTGCCAGCCACCCACTCAGCCACTTTCTCACTCTTTCTCATCAACAAGATAATGGAGAAAATGATGGAAAGGATCTTGGCTTGAGATAAAGAAAGGGAGATCATTTATCAATTACCATCACAGACAAAACAGACTTGACTTGCTGAAAGTATCAGTGTATGTCTATAGGGTGTAGGTGGCCAAGTGTTGGCAAAGGGAACCGTATCTAGTGTGGTACAGCCCTACATACCCCCCATGCCACTTCTCCCCTACTGCTTCCAACACCTGGCTGCCTGCATCCATCACACAGATGCTGACAAAGTGTTCCCCTAGCAGAGAAACTGGAAGTGTCTTTACACTGAAGCTCCTTGAGCCCAAATTACCCTGGAAGGAGGAATCTCAGGTAAATATAGGACACCATGGATACCACAAGAACAATTTTCAAATGCAGAGAGCTAAGCAGTCAGCTCCATATTTTAGCCTTTAAACTGACCTGCAAATAATTTATAATCATCACTCTACTCACGAGGTCCTGAGCTAAGTTCCTAAACACTGGCATAGAATTTGCAGTATTGAAGTATCTATGACCTCTTCAGCATTTGCAATTTTCCTGAATTTCACACTAAATTAGTCACTGCTTCATTTATGGGTGAGCCCACACTGGGCTCTAAGGACAGTGTTGCAAGGCTGTGTGATGATAGCTGGCAGCAGGTTGTCCTCATGAGTGCCAGAGAAGGAAGCCTACTGTGGCAGCATGATGGCTGTGATACTGGAGTTGAAGTTTTTTGAGCTCATAGTCAATGAGTTTTGGTCAGCATTATGCCATGTGATTTAATTCACTGTATTGGAGTGTCTGAGTTTTGTTGCCTTTTTTCTTTTTTTTCCGTAATCTGCCGCTGAACTATGCATGAAAATATGATGGTGAGATGTACCAAATGAGTGATGGCTAAAGTTCAGTTAATGAGTTAATTATGGCTACCCTATACTAGCAAGTACAACATAGGACAGGCATGGAAGATGTGGGAGATACAGAGAAATGACCAGGAGGACTGGGTGCATAGGGCCATGAAAAATGGAAATATACCATCTAAGTGAAATTAAGACTTCTTCTCAAGTTGTTCGTTTAGGCATCACCTCATGTGATTTCTTTCAGCAGCTCAACTGGCTTAAATATCTACTTCGAACTTTCTGTAACTCCAAACCTGCAGCCAAAAGTTTCCACTTGTGCAACGTGGCCACTAAATCAGACCTTATTTTCTCCAGATGTTGAGCATCTGTCATTATTAATTAAATGAACAGGAGTTAATGCTGTGGAAAAGCATGCACTTTTAAAGGTGACTTGCAGTGGGATGGAAAACTGGAATTTTGCCCTTTCTTCTTCTTTGTAATGCAAAAGAAAGGCTAGAAAATTTTCTCCTTTTGAGTTTGGGTTTATTTGATTTAGGTGATGTGCTTAGAAATATCAGGAATATAAAATCAGGTATTTCCTGGTTTTGCTAGGGGACTCTTCGGAGGCTTCATCTCCACCTATTATTTATTTGTACTGAGGTATGGCTGAGCAGGGATCAGTGCTGCACTGTGCATATGTGATTTGTGCAGCATCTGGCACAATCTTTATTTGCTCTTAAAAGCTCTGTGGATTTTAAATCTTAAACAAAGGAGTGTTTTCTCACAAGGTTTTTTAGGTAGAGCTGTTGAATAAGTGTGTTTGATTTAAGAGGGGGAAACAACATTCCTTCTCTATTTCATCAGTGTGGGCAGAAAATATTTTGGCTTGGTCTCACATGGTTAACCTGGGAAACTTTCAGTATATCACTGTTTATAATTAAAATATGTTTTGTATAAATGTTTTTAGAATTGCAAACATAATAGACTTTCAAATATTTGGTTTACATTACATGAACTTTCTTTATAAAAAGTGCTATTCAACAATGGAAAAGATATTTTATTTTTCTTCAGCCTCAATAAAACTAAATATTTTGGACAATACGTTTAATTGGTTAAAATGTTTCAATCAGACAGTTTTCATTACTTTTTTCATTTTTTTTTTTTTTTGCTGCCATAACAAGATAGATTCTTCTGCTGATTTTAGGTTTTCCTAGAAAAACAAACCAAACCAAAATATTGCAAGAACTGTGAATTGCACCTCTAAATTCTAGAAATAAAAAATAAAGGCACAAACCAAAACATGTGAATTAAAAATTAGCAAATATTCTGGAATCTTTATGAGATTTGTAATAAAGAAGCAAATACAGACACAGATTGATTGTGCTTTCATTTGTAAGATACCTCTGATATCTGAAATGTTTAAGTAGGACTCTGCTCTTTGGAACTCCCTTTCTTTTTCTTGGTAATTCTGGCTACTCTAAAAGCTGTAATTGGGCAGAGACAAGCTATCTTTTTCAGCTGAGTCAGAGGCACCCATAAAATCTGAACTGTTTGAATCAGATGTGGAAAATGTAAACAGGCTCAATCATGCATGAAAGCTTTCTCACAGTATGCAAATGTAGAATATAATTTGAGAGTTCCAGAAGTGCGAAAACTTGTATTGTTTGCATGGTGAGATCAGGGTTAATAAAAGAGGCGCTGAAGCAGAAAGCTGGCTTCCACAGACACGAGGACCAGAGCATGAAGATTTTTTCACTGAACAAGGATTAAGCAAGAATCTTTTGACAGTTTAAAAAGACACCATGCAAGGAAGTGTGAATATTTTTTCATCTGTAAGGAAAAGATGATCCACAAAATCACTAAGGCAACTTCCCTGGCCCTGTGTGCTCAACTGCTCTTGATTTCGTAGGAAAACAAAAAACATGGAAGAAAAGACAGAACTGACTTTTGTAGGCAAATATATGGGGTGATGTTTTACATTTGCTCAGATTTAAGAATGGAGTGGAGAGGTGTACTAGATTATTTTGTACTACATGATATATGATACTGTAGCTGAACTCTTTACACTGACTAGTGCAGTGCAGATTTCATTTTCCAAGCTTGGTCTTTTAGCCTAGTAAGACTTAGAAAGACTGGAAGCCTTTGCTGAACTGAATTATTTCCCTTTTCTTTTTTCTTCGGCTATGGACCACATGTAATTGTAATGAGAGTTAATCCTGGTAACTGTAGCATTGGAATGATGTGGTGAAGTTCCAAAACCCAACTTTTTTTGGTAGGTAGCTAATTTGCTTCCTACTAGCACTATTAATACTGATACTTCATTTCTGTAAATGTATATACTGTAGTTTCTTTTTAATCAGTATTTGAGTTGTAAACAATCTGTCTACATTGTCAGGGGTTCTTTAGATATTGTGAGAGGATACAAAGATCCCCTTATCTCTACCTTCTCCTCAATTTGTTTTGTACCCTTTTATCTTAAAGATGTAGGACAAATGCCTATTTTGTTAAAATTGCTCAGTCTTGATTTTTGTGTAACCTATATTTAAAGAATATTACAGCTTTTCACATATCTTTTCACTTCAAAAAACAAACAGGCAGATGTAGCATTCAGTCTAGTTAGGTGTGACTAAACCTCAAACTAACAATAGGTTTTAACTTGTTGTGTGTGATTTACAGAAAATACCATTAAACTCTGATGAATCTTCTTCACACTGAGGTAAAAAAGAACCCAAAAATAACAACAACAACAACAACAAAAACCAAAACAAAACCACAGCTTTACTGAGAAAAAAAAAATGTAGTGTAAGTTGAAAACTTCAGCTTTTTGAATTTTTGAGATGAGAACTAGATATGAATAGGGAAATTGGCCTCTTTGTATGAAAGGGAGCAATATGAGAGAGGCTTTAAGAGTTTCATATTCACACAGTTCCAAAGCAGCTGATTTAAGGTACACCGCAGTGAAGCACATTGATCATTAGAGAAATGCACAGATTTTCAAAAGAGCAATAAAAACCTTCTTTTAATTTTAAAATCCACAAAAATCCCAGCTCTGGAGGTATTGAGGCAAGAAATAGTACACAGCAAGTCCTAGGAGACAGTGTGACCAAGGGACTGATGCTAAGAGTGCATTCCCTTGCCTGCACACTTTTCTGGTGAGCTGTCAAGCTGCAATCAGGAGCTTCCTCTTGCCTTGTTGGAAGTAACACATTTCTTCCATTTTTAACCATATTTATTTTTAACAAATTAATTCAATAGACCTGACAATTGCCTTGCTTTTTAATTTCCCTAGAGTTAAGGGGTTTGCATAAGGAAACATTGTAGACAAAGGCTTTTACTTTTTGAGATCTGGGCAAACTTGGGGTTCTGATAGAAGGGATTTGAGAGCTGGCGATGTCAGCTGTCAGAATGCAGGGGACAAACATGCCCTGTCAGGAGTTCGGCCATGTCCTTGGAAAGGAGGCCTGCAGTGATTGGAGATCCTGTGGCTGTGGGAACAATATATTCTTGTGCAGATAGCGTACTTAAGCGGGAACACTTAAAAATAATGGTGACAGTTTGAATTTTCCTTCATCTCTGGTGCCTTTTTGGCAAGTCACTGAATTTGTAAAGGTGGTCATTGTTTAATCATGTCTGCTCCCCCTTCCGCACTCAGGTTTTCTTGCACAGAGCTCATTGAAAGTCAGAATGCTTTTCTCTTCCAGAAAACCCTAATTTGTATTCATTCATGGAGCAAAAACATAGAACTGGTATAATTTTCTTCAGTGTTGGAGATCCAAGAAATGGATCAGAAATGAGTCCTTTGCATAATTTACAAAGAAGAATTGTGCCTTACTGGTCTATTATGAGGCAACTGGCTCTGACTTGCTGTCTTCATCATATCACACCACAGAGGACAGGAAAGAATTTCTGCATTGGGAACATGTGAAATATGCCGGTAGGTGTGAAGGTTTCATCTCAACTCCACAACTAGATATTGGTTGACCTTGTTGAGTCAACCAAGTTGACTTCATTGAGAGGCTTTAATACAACTCATACAACGGGTATAAGAATATATTTGCATGACCTGCATCTTACAAAATCTAGGTATGAATTTTGCTTCAGGAATTGCATTGCATTCTCAGACTAACCATGTAATGTTTTTTGAGAATCCTTCTTTTTTTCACCGTTTTCTAAACCAACAGGGGACTTGAACAAAAAGCCTTTAATCACTAGCTATCTCTGTATACTTTAGAGAAACCTGTAATAGACAGTTTGAAACCATATTATGCAATGTTGTATAAATCAGTGCTGGACACACTTATGAAATTTTAATCTAAAACCAATATTGTCTTAAACAGACTTCATGCTGGTATCTTTTTAAGTTTTGTGGTTTGTTTTTTTTTTTTGCAGCTCTTGTAATACTAAAAAGAAAGGGTGAAAAATTCATTTGATTTTGAACAAAATATCATAAAAATGTATCTTTTGTATGAGGAAATAAGGATCTAAATCAGAGGAATAAGTAACTGAACTGCTCTACCTAGAGAGATATAATCAGCTGGTATCACTAAGAGTCAAGCCAAAGTATTGGAGAGAGGGAAACAGTACAATTTTATGTCAAGCAATGGTTGCACAAACAGCCCATTAACTGCCTATAGGATTACATTATCATTTTTCAGCTTAACCTGCATAACCTTGATATCAAGCCAGAAATAGTTAATTCCACTTCTCTGCCCTTATTATTAAAAAGACAAATGAACATGAACACAGAATATGTTAGTCATTTCACATATCCTAAAAAGGTTCCCTTTTCTCCAGGAATGCAGAAATTCTGATTTTAGTACCTCTTGTTTGTGTACCTATATAGTTTTATCCACTTCAAGGGAGATTCTCATGGGCCTTTGCTTAAGCATGTAGAAAATTAGGAGTAATTTTTATACATTTGGAGGACCACAGCCTTGAGTGTAATAAGGGAAATCATTGGCCTTTAGCTTTTTTATTAAGAACATGGGTGATATCCACTTTTTGTGGTGAGAGCATCCAAGGCCAAAGGCAAAGAAGTAAAATCATACAAGTGAAAATGCGTTTGTCTTGTTTACAGTAGGAATATAACATTTTTCTCTGAGAATATTCTTCATTCAATCAGAGTGGCTTTAAAACTCTTTCAGTTTCCTGTTCTTTCCAATTATTTTAGAGATGGCTCCTAGCAAGCTCTACTAGCTCCTAAAGGAATTTTGCCTTAAGAACACATGCAAAAGATCAGTCTTGAAATTCAAAACCTGAACAGTTGAAAAAGATCAGGGTATATTGACTTGTGGCAGGCGCTTTCCCAGCACTGTTCTCACAGCAAACTCCTGCTCTTACATCATCTTGCAAGAGCAGATTTACTCTTCTTGCCCATCTATTCCTCCCCTGGGTGCTGGATTCCATGGAAATAAAAAAATAAGCCTTCATTAGCATTTCTGCAAAAGCCTTTGATCAGATGTCTCATTTAGGGGAAAAAAGGAAGAGTGGAAGGAGAAGACCACATGGTTATTGCTCCTTGTTACTGCTGGCTGTTCTCTCCAGCCTTCCTGTTTCCGATGCTGACATGTCAAAAATCTCTAGAGATGCCAGTGTTTTTAAAATGAATACACAGTTTCACTTCTCATGTGTGCCTTCTTTAGAAAGGAACACACTCCCTACTTCCATCTGTATCTAATTCTTGCTGGATTCAGTGTAGATGCATCTCTCCTTACCAGAAAGTCCAAATGACTGATAGATGTTTGATCCTGTTATGCAAATATCTACCCACATTTTGCAGGTGTGTGAACTTTGACAGAGACCAGCTCCACAAAGGTAGTAATTCCATCATCAACCATCTCAATCTCTACTGCAGCTGATTTGTGTTACCAGTAGCTGGCTACCTAAAAGGGACAAGAACAGTTTTTCTTAGTTGGGAGTTGAAATCTTCACATTGATCCAAACCTAAACCTAAACTTAAACCTAAATTTTTTACTGGCAAAGGGCTAGAGTGACTAAAAGAACCAAGAAAACTGTGGTTGCTGCCATCAGATATTCATAGCAACATATCCTGCACAACCATCCTATAAAACTGTCCTGGAGCATGTGAATGCTATTGCTTGTTAGGAGTGGAGTGTGGAGGGCATTTATCTCCCCTTGCACTGCATAGTGAAGGTTCTAGATACTGGTTTTGCCACAGACCCATGCTGTCTTACCACTACAGCCAACATAGTGATAGAGGATATTCTGAATTCTTGAAAGAGTTAGGAACAAAGTTGTCTGACTGTCACTGTTGCCTATTTTCTGCCTTCCAGTGCTATGGATTAAAGCAATGAAGTCCAGACTAAGTAAGGCACCTTCTGCTTCCAGAATGTGCTACAATGGCAAAATGTTGGAAAAGAAAAACAAATGGAATAGTCTGTTGTTAGCCTTCTTTTCTCCACCTCACCAGTTCCCCTTACTTTACTGCAATGTCCATGAGCAATACCTTCTGAAATTACTTTAAATGGCTTATCAGCCCTCAGTTTCCTCCAGGTCTTCTTATCATAGGTAAGTTGTGCTTGTTGCAAAAAATCTCTCCGATATTGTGTCTAGCATTGCATACAGACACTTTCCCTTCTTTATTTACCTTGTCCAATTTTACAACAGTAAGTAGTGTGTTCCAGCATTGCTTTAGATCTTATTTCTATTCTGGTGTCTCCAGTTCAAAAAGCTGTCTGCTCTTTGTTCTAGCCTGACAAGCTGTGTTTTGTATGCAGAGCAACCTTGGCTGGAGATTTTCAGCCTGACTCTAGCTATCTGAACATAAAAGAGACAAGGCTCATATATTCTTACTATTCCCTGACTACACATATAAAATACAAATTGCAAACACGACAAATTAACTTTATCCTCTTACATCAGTTGGGCATGTAAAAAGTTCCTGCCACTGTCCACATGATTTGCTTGTTTGTCCCTTCCTCCAGCTCAGCAGCTCTGTTTTCCATTTGGATAGTTTCTTCCCTGCAGAGCATACAGTATACTATGGCATCATTTAGTGACTCTTTAGTGACTACAAAACCATCTCAAAGTTTATTAATAATCTGTGTCTTCAGACTGAAAGGAGGAGCTTATCTTAGATCACCTTAGAAATCACTGCACACCCAGCAGTCTTTACACTTACAGGAAGGCAGGAAGTAGGAGAGATGCCCCTGCATCAAAATCTTTGACTTACCCCAGAGTGAGTGCCTCTCACTCTGTGAGTCCCCTGTAGCTTCGTGCTTCACCATTTTATAGGTGATGAAGTGAGAAATGCAGACATCCTGGAGACAGCAAAATCTGTAGGGGTCTTCCAGGAGGAGAAGAATAATAAAAAGCTTCTCACTTAAGAAGGTAATAATGGCCCTACCAGAAAAATGCAAATACTAGATACACCACTACAATGCAATGGCTTCTGTGTCTGTGTACAAATAAAATCTGAAGACATACAAGTACAGGCAAGCCTATAGTATATGCTAAATGAAGGAAATACTATGTATAAACACATAAATATGCATTTGTATTTAAATAGGTGAAAATAAATTGTATTATTACTAAGATGTACTATGTCTCCTGAAGTCCTCCTTCTTTCCTTCATTTGCTAATATAAACACCCACAAAAATGTATTTTTTTTTCTGAATGCTTGGACACTACTTTGGTCAATAAAATTGTAGCTAAGAAAAATAAAAGAGCCATGGTATTGGCTTTTTAACATTATAACATTGCAGTAAAACTGCAATGTGTGAATTTTTTTCCCAGATGACTCAAGCTTTCTCAGAGCAGAACAGCTCCCCTTGTGCTGCTTTTTTCATCTCAAGTTATGCTTAAAATGACCCATAAGCAGAGTGAGACTGAATGAATATCTCTTTCTTCCACAGCCCTGTGAATTTTTAATGCCTGGCATTAAGGTGAAAATCATCATTTCTCTCTGCCTGCTGGGCGATGGGCCATCAATTAAATTCTCTTTTGTCCATATGTAAAATAGCTAATGGTTGCAGCTTCTTTCCATAATAGAGCCATTAGTGGTAATCTGCCCCTCTCTGCCAACAGATTTACTCAGAAGGGTATAGATGAATTGGCAGTAATGTGCCATATAAACCTGGCTCTGTAGATGTCCTGAAAGCAGCTAAGGTCTCTCAATATGATAGTTTGCTGCATTGTATAGCTGTTTGATATGTAACATAATTATATACTGGTGTGGCTGTGGTTGAATTTGCGAATGATTTTGTATTCCAAAATTTTAGTTTACACAAAACTGATTCATGATCTGACATAATGCATATATAAAATGTCTTCAGTTTGGTAATGTGCATCTGATTCACATTGATTATACTCAGCGCTGGTATTCAAAGCCCTAAATTATCTTCACTGTTTGCTAGCTTACAAATACAGCAGATAACTGTTATGGAATTGGAAACCTTTTGTAAATATGCCCATTTGACTGTGGCACAATTAATATTTTACATTTTATTTAAAACTTGTCCTCTCTAAAGCACTCTTTTTCCATGAGTTGCAGGGAACATGGCAGGAGGTTGGGATGGAAATGCGACATTGTGTTCCGTGGTGATGGTAAAGTGAGAAGGGAAAGCAGCATACAGACATCTCGTGAACAGTGATGAATGTTTCAGTCATGCGCTTACCCACATCAGTGTGCAGTAGTTGAATAATCAGTAAGATAAACCAACATTTTATTTGTATTTGCAGTTTTGACAAGTTTAATAAGCTAAGTAACTTACTGAGTAAAAAAATGGCAATGATCCAGCAGAATGTGTTTTTGTGTTTTATTTTCTCAAGGTTAAAGGCCAATAATGTATATGCAGCTGTTACCAGATTTATCATTGTTTTGAACATATAAGAGGACTACTGCAATATGTAAAAACTCTGTAATTGTTAGGAAAGTTGGAGAGAGGATTTATAAGTGAAGTTGCCAGAAGAATCATAGAATCATATCACAGAATCATAGAATGGCTTTCTTTGGAAGGGACTTTAAAGACCACTTACCTACAACTCCCCTGACACGGACAGGGACACCTTTCACTAGACCGGATTGCTCAAAGACCGATCCAACCTGGCCTTGAACACTCCCAGGGATGGGGCATCCACAGCTTCTCTGGGCAACCTGTGTGAGCCTCACTGCACTCACAGAAAAGAATTTCTTTCTAACATCTAATCTAAACCTCAGTTTGAAGGCATTCCCCCTTGTTCTCTCACTACATGCTCTTGTAAAATGCTTCTGTCCGTCTTTCTTGTAGGGTCCCTTCAGGTACTGAAAGGCTGGAGTAGGTCACCCTGAAGCCTTCTATTTTCCAGGCTGAATCCCAATTCTCTTAACCTTTTCTCATAGGAGAATTGTTCCATCCCTCTAATCATCTTGCTGGCCCTACTCTGGACTCCCTCCAACAGGTCCATGTCCTTTTTATGTTGGGGACCCCAGAGCTGGATGCAGTATTTTAGAAGGGATCTCACAAGAGTGGGGTAGAGGGGACCTGCTGGCCACACTGCTTTTGTTGCATCCCAGGACACGTTTGGCTTTCTGGGCTGTGAGCCCATATTGCCAGCTCATGTCCAGCCTCTCAACCATCAGCACAGCCAAGTCCTTCTCATCTCAGCAGGGCTGCTCTTGCTCTGTTCATCCCCCAGACAGTATTGATACCAGAGGTTGCCCCCATCCAGGTGCAGCACCACACACTTGGTCTTGTTAAACCTCATAAGATTCCCATGGGTCCACTTCACCCACTTGTCCAGGATGGCATCCCACCCTTCAGGTGTGTCAGTCACATGACTCAGGTTGGTGTAGGATGCGCTTGCTCCCTTTGTCTGTGTCATTAATGAAAATGCCAAATAACACGGGTCCCACTGTGAACCACTGAGGGATATGTCTTGTCACTGGTGTCCCTTGGCACTCTAAACCATTGACCGCTACCCTCTTATCCATTTAGTCCTTATCCATCTAGCAGTCCACCCGTTCAATTTCTCTATCTCCAGTTTAGAAAGAAGGATGTTGTGGGGAGGATTGTGTCAAAAGCTTTACAGAAGTCCAGATAAATGGCATCTGTAGCCCTTCCCTTGTCCACTGATGTAGTCTTTTACTTTTAAAAAAGACTTTTACAAAGCGGAGATACATTTCTTGCACCACTAAAATGTTCAATGATTAAAAATGTGCTATCAAGACAGCACTTCTATCCTGAAAGTAATTCACCTTATGTCCAGTTTTTACTCCAGGAGATATATAAAATGTTTGTGGCATTTCCCTTTTCAATAATATGAGAGAGAAATGAAAAGAATAGGCAGAAGGGGTGCTGGAGAGGTGTTTCAAAAGCTATTGTTAGTAGTCCCACTCTACTCTCATTGAAGTCTAAAGCAGAACCCCAAGGAGTTGATACCAAAATGAAGTTAGACTAATACTGAATGCTCTTGAAATTTCCACAGTCTCTTGTATGGTTGTGTGTAGACATTTAAGTTAATGTATGTATGTATACATTGTAATTAATGTGTCTCTGTCCAATCAACACATACACACTTTCTTGCTCTCTGCTTGCTTTTCTTGTCTGGCTCACTCTCTGCAGATTGTTTCCAATTTGGGTCATTTCTGTCCTCCTGCCAGATTTCCAGTCCAGTGTGATCCAAATTAAATAATCTTCTATTGTGCCATTCCTGATGAATGTCAGATTAATCTTAGCAGAATATGGGACTTTGCCTGACAAGATGATTACTGCAATATTTAAACAACCCTTAGGGCCTTAATTCGCTAACAATTTATGGTTCTCCCTATACTTGAGTGCTGTTTCTGTCTTCTGAATGCCGAGGTGCACCCCAGTGTGAAATGCATAGTCAACTGAAATTTGGTGACATGCACTCGTTCTCTGTTGCTACACAACAGCGTACTTTAGATAGGGTCCAAGAAGGGCTTTGAAAATGCCCCTTTTTCCCTTCCCCAAAACTCCAGGAAGAGATCTCATTCCAAAGAAAAGGAGAAAAATGCGGATGGCAGTCAGGGGGAATCAGGTAAGGGAAATACTCTTTTGCTTGCATTGAATTGAAGTAACCATGATCTTCATTATGGTGACTGTCCCCATCAGTTGCTTGGTGCAAGAGAGGTGCACAGCCTCTGCTCACTCCTGGAACCAGCTGTGAGTTCACGCTCAGATGTTGCTGGGGCCAGCCAAGGAAAATCTTTGCTGGAAAGCCCAGTCCACAGTGCAGACACCAGACGAAGAGGCCAGAATAGAATCTGAGAAGTTTAGAAGGAATTTAAGAATGAAGCCAACATTTAATGAGGCTTGGGAAGAAACTTTCCCTAAGGGCCTGTTATTGAATAGCTGCTGGCTTTTTTTTTTTTTTTTTTGTTCTCTTTTAGAGCAGCTGGTACTGGCCGTTGCTGGAGACAGAAAAGCTGGCAGGGTCAGAGATGGCACTGGCTATCTTAAGACTTATTCTAATAGAGTACAGGTTCTCAGCAAAGGAGGCAGCATGATGAGGACATATTTACAGTATGTGAATGAAATATCCCACTTTCCCTCTCACATTTGTGTCCAGCCTGTCCCAGGATACAGGGTTATGTTTCACAAGCACACTGTGCCTTTTACTGTCTGATGTCTGTAGTGTCGTAAAGCAACTGGTAGTGTTTAGTGGCTCTCTGCACCAGTAGCTCCGTCTTGAGGGACTGAAATTGATGTAATTTATCATGGCAGGTGAATATGCAAGCTGTGCCTCTTGCCCCATCGCACAATGTAGCAGAAGAAGCAATAGACAACAAGTCAGAAATAGCTCTTTTTTTTTCCCCCAGCTTTCTGAAACAGCAACGTTGTGTGTCTGCATGGTTGGAGAATCTAGGTACAGCAGCTCCTCTTAATGGATCTGTGTACCACCACACACTGTCAGAAGCTGTCGAGGCTTTATTACTGAACTATTCACTATGCATCTGTTTTGCCAGAAGTGGTAATGAAGACTGCATTTTGTTTTGTGACATTTTTTCCAATCCTTCCAAGAATTCCTTTCCCTGTGTTTATACCTTGTCTTGATACTTTTGTACTGTCACTTAACACTGAAGTACCCTTTTACCTGTTTTTTAATAGACATATCCCAAGCAGGACTAAGCAAATGGATGGGGCTGTCATTGCCTGAATCAGTGTTTTTTTCCCCTCCGCAATTACTGTTCCCTAATCATTCAGGATCACCCCTGGCTTGATAGATTCATTAAAAATCACAGCCTGTTGAATACGCCTGTTGGTTCCTTCAGAAATTTAGGATGAAGATTACCAGTCACCTCGACTTGACTGCAGTAAGCTCCTTGAGTTTTGGTTCCACCTCAGTTGTGCTAACTTTGTGTTTCCACAGACTTGTTTCCATTAACCTTCTTGCCTGTGCCTCCACTTTCAGCATTATTTCACTAATCCATGCCAGAAAGACAGGAAACATGGGCGTGAGTCATACCCACAGGGGGTATCCAAAGGATACATAATCCTACTCCCTCTTTGAAGGATCCCTCAGCATGAATATTGCAAACTGAGTTCAAATATGATGTTGATGTTATTTGTAGGAGAGGGATTCTGCAGGACTGGAGGGAAAAGACAGTGAGTGACATAATTTTGTCTGGGCAGGGACATGTTTCAACTATTTCTAGAAGTGGTCCTGTTTAGCCTGGCTCCTCACAGGTGCTGGCCCCACACTGTCCCCAGGGTAGATGGTGGGAACTGCAGCTGCTCTGCACCTCTGCAGCCCAGGCTGCTTATGTCTGGGACTAATCAGAAATGCTTCAACCATGAAAAGGTTTGTGACTTTGAGAATATTTTACATATCCCTGTTAAGAAACTTCAAAATAAACCTAATCCCTTTGCAAACGTTAAGTCTTAACACAGTCTTTTACTTGGCACTGGATCTGTGGGCAGGCATACACACATGTTAACAGGGCTAATGAGCAGAACAGCTAACAAAATAAAACATAAAATAAAATAAAATATAAAATTAAATAAAGTAAAATAAAATAAAATAATTAAAATAAAATAAAATAAAATAAAATAAAATAAAATAAAATAAAATAAAATAAAATAAAATAAAATAAAATAAAATAAAATAAAATAAACCATCCTGCTCCCAACAGCACAGTCTTATCACAGTTGGACTGTATTTTTCTTCTGCAGAATTCAAAGTTTTGTTTTAAATTCTGCACATCACAGCCATACTAAATATCCCCTTAGACAAGACACAAAGCTGCTGAGTAAGACCCCTGCAAATCAGGGATGCTTTTTCATAAAACCAACATGCATAATTTATATCTGCATACAATTAGCCTGTTTACATTTATACATCCTCTGTTTCCTTTTATGTGAAATATTCCACAGGATACTTGATAATGCATTCAGAGTAGCCTGGTTTCTTTTTTAACTTTCTTTTTTTTTTTTCTTTTTAAAGGCTGCAGAACTGAACAATTTATAAAACCTCACACCTAATAAATACTTTATATGAATACAAAAGTGTTTTCTTGCTAGGTAGCAATGGCTTTACATTAAAAATAGTCCTGCCTTTTCCCAGTTTTGAAGTTCTCTCAAGCAGTAGTCTATAAATCCTTGACACATTTTAAAAATGTGTTTAAATTGTGGGTTTTGTGAACACATTGAGTGTCAGAGTCATAATCATCTCTAAAGAATGAATACAGCAGACCAAAGTCCTTCCATCACTCCTGATCTGAAGGGTCACTCCTTTAAGACTTCAAAATCCTTTAGGGAGCTCAGATTTGCTTCATCAGGCATACTGAGGTTTTCTTTAACCTTTCTGTGCCTGGCCACTGTGTACTGTCTTTTGGCTCAAATGATGTGGCAAAGCTGCATGTACGTAAGAGTTGATAACAGAGTGGCTTGGTGTGATCATAGATTCATAGGATAGTTTGCGTTGGTAAAGACCTCTAATATCATTGAGTCCAACCATTAACCCAGCACTGCCAAGTCCATCACTAAGTCATGTCCTTAAATGGCCACACCTACACATCTTTTAAATACCTTCAAGGATGGGGACTTCACCACTTCCCTGGGCAGCCTTTTCCTATGCTTGACAACCCTTTCAGTGAAAAATATTTTCCTAATATCAAATCTAAGCCTCCCTTGGCACAGCTTGAGGCCATTTCCTCTTGTCCTATCACTTGTTACTTGGAAGAGGAGCTCTGATCCCCACCTGGCTACAACCTCCTTTCAAGTAGTTGTAGAGAATGATAAAGTCTCCCCTGAGCCTCCTTTTCTACAGGCTAAACAACCCCAGCTCCCTCAGCTGCTCCTTGAAAGAGTTGTACTCTAGACTCTTCTTTGGCCACACATCAGGAATGCAGTAAGCCCACAGGAAAAGCTGGTTGGCATAGTGGTGGGACATGGTGTGCTGCACAGGAGGTGAGAAGATGGGAAGGGCTCACACTGGGGCTGTTTTCAGCAGGTAATAGACAGCAGCTCAAGGTGGGTGAGGACAAAAAGCACTGCTGGGGCAGGGGAAACTGGTCTGAAGAGGAAGTATCATGGAGAAGGACACCAGGGAAGGACAAGCATCTAAGCAGTGACAGAGGCTGGGAGAGGTGCTTGGAAAAGGAAACTAAGATTTTGAAGGAAAACTGTTTCTTTCTGAAGGGAAGGAATTCCTATTGCTTCTTGGGTAGGAAAGATCATGTGCCTTTTATATGGATAATATTTAATAATGGAGATATACAAATTAAATCCCTTTGTAAACAACTCATTACTAGCTCTGTACTCACATACTTACAATTGAGGAAGTTGCTGCTATTGTAAAAGCACTGACAAAGGTATCATGGGAATGCTCTGTTTTGCAAGCATGTCAGACTCAGAGCAATGGAGTTTTGGGTCACGACCACTATCCGGGCGTGTACCCCTCTGCAACTTCTGCCATGCAATAATGAGTTAGGTCAGTAGTGTTTTAACTACCAGCTACTGAACTGTGGATTTGAGTGCCTGGGGGCAGTCTGGCACTTCTTGCCTCAGCATACCCTGGCACTTCTCCTGGAACATTTGTTCTTTGGAGCAGATTTCCTTTTCATATTCCCCTCCCTACATTTCCCTTCTTTTTTTCCCCACTATCCCCTGACAACACGGTAGCTATTTTCTGCCCATGAGTCAGTAGTGAAAATGGAGAAGAATTTGGTACAGGATGATCCAACAGGAGGGGAATTACTGGTATTACTTTGCACTCACACAGCACCAACTCTCCAAAGAGCTGTTATTGTAACATAAAACACAGCTGGAACATAAACCATTGATCCTTATGAGTTTTTTTCTTCAATCAATATTTCTTTATAGGGAAACTTCTCTTAGAATGCAATAAAGAGGTCCATCATAACTGCTGTATGCCACAGGATACCAGAGTTCATTTTAGATGCTTTGAGTCCTGCTGGTATTGAAAGGGGACCACAGTAACACAGCAGGCCAGAAGATGATACATTTGGAGACTGGGCTTTGCAGTCTATGATGCTGTAGGTAAGAACTAGGACCTCTCATACAGCTCCCCAGAGCACAACCCTTGAGTCTGCCAGTGGCTGGGGCTCTTGACCTCTCCCTTGCCTTAGACTTCAGGAAATTATTTCTCTGTTACATTTTTACTCAGTGGCTTCTAAACTCACAATTCCTGACCGAGGAACAGCATGCCTAAATACTGACCAGGACAAGACTAGATTCCCATGATTCTTATAAACCCTGAGGGATTGGAAATAGGCAGGGAAGAAACATCCTAAAAATTACTTACATAGAAATTACTTACATTGCCTGGTATAACAAGACAATTAAAACATCCATACCAGTAGTGCATAAATGAGTTCTGTCAGGAGCTGAGGAAGAGTTCAGAGTTACCCCACTAGTCAATAAGGGAAAAGAGTTAGATAGCAATTAGTGTTCATACAGCAAGGCAGATGGGTTGTCCTTTGCAGCTCAGATGTGGAAGGGGTTTTTGTATTTTCTTTGAGACTGCAAAGCACCGAACAGCTTTTGTTATAACAGAACTTGTCTGTCAGATACTGAAATAGACCAAGATAAGTTCATATGCTCACAATTCTATGTTTGATGCTAAATAGAGATGCTAAATTACTGCTTAAATAAATGGTGTAAAAATGTTAAGGAAAAAAAAATCCCAGGACAAGAGGCCCAGCATAGAGATGTTGTCAAATTTGAAGGCTGGGCAATTACCAACTGTATGAAATTTACAGTGAAAATTTACAAGTGCCAGATTCTGCACCTGGGATGGAGCAACCCTGGGTGTACGTACAGACAGGAATGAGAGGCTGGAGAGCAACACTGTAGAAAGGGACCTGGGGGTCCTGGTCAATGGCAAGTTGAATATGAGTCAGCAGTGCCCTGGCATCCAGGAGGGCCAACCATGTCCTGGGAGCATCAGGCACAGCATCACCAGCCAGTGAGGGAGGGAATTGTCCCACTCTGCTCTGCACTGGGGCAGCCTCAGCTTGAATATTATATGCAGTTTGGGGCACCACAACATAAGGATATAAAACCACTAGAGTGTGTCCAGAAGAGAGTGTCTGAGATGGTTAAGTTCTAGAGGGGAAGTTGTATGGCCTGATGATGTCAGCAGGCCTGTTCAGCCCGGAGAAAAAGAGACTGAAGGGACATCTCATTGCTATCTACAGTTTCGTCATGAAGGGAAGTGGAGGGACAGGCATTAACCTCTTTCCTCTAGTGACCAGTGACAGGATCGGAGGGAATGGCCTGAAGCTATGTGAGGAGAGTTTTAGATTAAGCAATAGGAAAAGATTCTTCACCCAGACAATAGTTGGACACTGGAACAGGCTAGCAAACAAGTCATGGCATCAAACCTGCTGGAGTTCAAGAAGCCTTTGGAAAATGCTATTGGGCACATGGTGTGGTTCTTCAGTTTGTCCTGTGTAGGGCCAGGAGCTGGACTTGATCCTTGAGCATCCCTTCCAAATGAGGGTATTCTATGATTCTAAGTTAAGCTTTGGTCTGATTGTATAGCTTGCCAATATTTTGCAACCATGCCTTTTATTATTTCACTTTTGTTTTTAGGAAAGCATCCCTCTCCCTTGCTGTTAGCCTCTGCTGTTCATTGTGAAGTTAATAACAGCCAAATAATGTTGCTGAAACTGAGCTGAACTTTTGTTGCCTGGTGCTGCCCAAAGATCCTGATCAATACATGAGCATCACTACTGTGCTGTTTGTCATTTTCTGCAAGCCTGCATTGCCTGTCTCAAGTAGCCCAAAGATTTAGTTAAATCTCAACAATATACAGCAAATAGATGGGGAGAGCGAGAAAGAGATTAGAGAGGTTAAAGTCAGAAACAGGATGTGATAGTTACAGATCACTTAGTTGTTTTAAGATTAGGAAATATTGGCAATTATCTTTCGACTATTTACAAAGATGCCCTGTGAAGCTGGAAGGGTTATGCACAGGACTAAATCTCTCTATGTTGACTTATTTCCAGTTACCATCTGAAGGTAGGGCTGTGGTAACCTTCGTTTGCTTCTTCCAATTTTCAGAATCTCCCCTCCATTTTTTTCCCAATGCATGGCAGAAGAAAAGATACTGCTTGTGCTCTCTCTTACCTGCTCTGACCGCATCCTCACTTCAGCCCCAGAGATTTTAGTGCTGAGAAAGTGCAGCCCAAGTGGATTCCTTCCATGGATGGCAATGGGGATCCTCACAGACAGACTAAGATCGCTTGAGAACAAACTGAGGAGACCTGCAGATCTCACTCTGTTTTGGTGGAGAAACAAATTATCAGATGTCTTATTACAAAGGTTATAAATAAACTGATAAAGAACCCTGTGAGTTTTTGAGTAGACTCTTGTGAGTTGAGGGATTTCTGGCCTTCAAGTAGCAGGGTTCATCCATTCCATTTTCATCTGCTTTCTCTCTAGCTATTCTTGCCTTAGTTAGATGTGCTGTGAGAAAGAGATAAACAATTAAGACATACAAAAATGGTGGTTGACTTGCTAAATTAGAAGGAAGTCAATACTAACTTATTTCTGACACACTGCAAAGAAAATGCTGGTGATTTCAGAAAAAGAGCATGCATGAAGCATATGCAATGAGATGCATGTACACATGTGTATTCAAGAGTTATACATACATATATGGTACACACATACACACATGGTCACAGAAAAAAACCCCACAGTGATGTCCAATGGTATTTTTTCAGACAATTCCAGATAAAAGGATTGTTTGTTTGATCTACTATGTTGGCTGTGAAGAGAAAACAAGATGGAAGCGTAGGCAGAGGTATGAGGTGGGCAGGAACTGTTAGAGAGTTCAACACTATATCGCTTAGTGCAAAAATTCCTTGGCAGAGTACATAGGTGTAAAAATATGAAGACAGAAAGAGAGGGAATTCAATTTCTTCCATTTTGAGCCTTTATTTTACCAAAGAGGTGAAAAGTTCTTAAAACATTGAAGAGAAAGCTTTATGGATTGTTTGAGCTGTGAAAAACTCAGTTTGGTTCACACAAGCATTGATGATTTTCTCACTTTCTGTTAATATGTTATGCATGGAGTTATCACACCAGTGATATTTCACAGTGATTCTTAGACCCCTGAAAGGTCATGAGATCAGTCGCCAACAAAGTTCTGTAACAAATGCCAATCAGACCTACAGTATTCGGTACTAGATAAGGTATATCTGAGCTTTTTCACTTTGAAGTTCACCAAAAAGTTTGGGAACACACCAAGCTATTTGCTATTGAGCACACTAAAACAGGACAAAGAAATCTTGTTAAAAATGAAGATGCTCCTGACATCTATCCAGCATGTTATGGAGCACCAGGTGGAGGTATTAGAAAAAAGCAGGCCTGCTGAGTAATTTGAGAATAAAGGATTTGTTGCACTGTCAAAGGATAAAGATCTTCTGGTCTCTTTGAACAAATCCATTCTGCATACCTTAAAACTCAACAATGAAAAGTAAGATACTTGAACAAAGAAAACGGGAATTCATAGAATCATTTAGGTTGCAAAAGAACTTTAAGTTCCTTGAGCCTGCCATTTAATGAGTTACATGAATGGTAATCATTAGTAAGGGTGTAAAATATTGAACTACTCACACAACAGCAAAAAGAAGGATTCTAAAAAATCATTTCTATGCATTCTGTAATTTAAAAAAAAAAATCAGCATGAAAGAATGGTCAGTGAGTGAAAAATGGTTGAATGAGTTTCTGTTTCCACCCCAATAAATGACTCTGAAAATTCCTGCCCTTTGTAATTTCTAAAATAATTTAACAGCTCAGTGTGAACACTCTATGATTGAAGTCTATCATAGAGCTGAGATTTAGGGTTGCTCCTGGTCTGCTACATGCTCTGTTTTAGTGTAGTAACCAGCAACTAAGAAAGTATGCTTGTACGAAATTTCCTCTGTTCTGTTGTTTGGTATCAGTACTGGAGCTCCAGGAAAGACATTGAGGCTGGCTGACACTCATGCTTGTGAACCTGAACTAGTCTTAGATTTCTGATGCTGTGGTCCACAGCATCTTTTTGTTCATGGTCAACTCTGTATTTCCATGGTGCTAACTTTGCTTTGTAAATGATCTTCACTGAGAAAATTTTAGTGTTTCTGAGAGAGGAAAGAGACCTGTGAGAGAGTTTCTCTCAGAACCCTGATAGTGTTGAGGAAGCAAAAGTTAGGCTACTCACATACCTTCACCTGTATTATTGCTGAGGGAGGAGTCCACTTTACATACATAATGTAGAAGTGATTCCATATTGACCTAATTTAAAATGCATTCTGACTTGCTTATCCACAGCACACACTGTTGTGGAGAAAAGGAGGAGTGCCTGAGAGATGACCAGAGGAACAGAGATGAGCATGCCTACTGGGATGGTGAAGAAGTAAAGAAAGGCTTACCATCTTCTCAGCCACCAGAGATCAAAGAGTCTACTAGCACTGCTGTGTATAGCACTTCTCAAGTGACTACTTAAATTTGGGTCTTAGTCTTGTTAATGCCACAATGTGTCTATTTTGCACACAGATGGGGTATTAATATCTTGATTTTTAGCCATCCTGGACAATGCTGCCTTGGTTTGCAGGTTATGTGGGGGCTGGATGGGAACACAATCTGAAATGAGCTGAACCACCTCTGTGAAAACAGCAATGAGAGAGTTAATTTAGTGGCACACTGAGCATCTTCATATCCTGCCAGGCAGTGATATAAAGGGTTACAAACAAACCTTTATGCTTTTATAACATTGCTAGTGTTACCAACGACAAACCTAGTTGGAGAAATCTTTTGTTATTGTGTTTTGTGTGCAATTTTGTTTTAATCTATGTGCTTAACTTTTCAAATAATGTTCTGTTAACTGATCTCATTGTTGGCATTTGATATATTTATCTGTCTAGATGAGAAGTAGGTGTGGTTTTCTGATACAGTTAAGAGATGCCTAGGTACTTTGAAATATGCATATGTTACAATATATATCAATATAACAATGAAAAACGGGGTGACTGGGTATGTAAAAAACATGAAAGGAAATATTTAGAAAGAATAGATTCTGAAAACCATGGTTTTGAACTGAAACATCTTTCTGAAGAAACTGGAATTTAGAGTGCTAAACTGCTGGTGTTTTGGTAAATAAGGATCTGGTCTTTTTATTTTCTTCATCAGTTGAAAACAATTTTTAATTCATTCTAAATAGTAACGTAATTTTAAAAAATCCTGAGTAAGGTGAAAAAAACCTTGTTTCTTAGAATAAGATCACCACTATCTCCATGTGCATTTTGTTGACAAGACACAAGCAATTATAATGTAATAAAGATGGCAGCTGGAGAGGTGTGGGGGGCAGAGTGTCATATTTGTCATGCTGATGTGCCCTTGATGGGTTGTTTGTCCCTCCAGTAACTGCTACCCCTTCCCAGCATTCATCACCCACAGTCTTCCCAGCCCCTTCTGCCTCCCTTCTCTCTTTAAGGTGAGTCCCTTGTTCATCAACTAAGGATAACAGGTAGATAGAGTTCTTACATGGAAAAATCCTTGCTTTGCAATGTTAGCTGATGTTCTTAACAAATCTCTTAAGTGTTTCAGTAGAAATGATTGTCTTGTTGAGAGTTTGATTCAAACACTATGTTCCTTTTTTTCAACAAGTTGGAAGAATAACTAGAAGGACAAATTACATCATGAAGATTCAGAAGATAGAATCTCTGGTTTTAGCTCTACCACAGAGATAGCCCTGCTACATATTTTACAGTGTCTTTGTTTTGTGTTAGTAATGTATAAGTGGGGAAAATGCCTAAATTTTTGGGTGGTTCAAGATGTAGTTTACTACTACTTGCAAATCCAACATGGTTTTCTCATGATCAGTGACACCTGCATTTTCCCTGTTAATCTTTCCTATGAATTTGACTGATAGCATTGAGTTACTTTGTTGACCACTTATATCACTGGAGGTTCTGATCCAAAGGAACTACTGCAGTTACCATGGGAATTTTGTTGTTGGGCTGATTTGTCAGTTGCCCAGGGCCTTAATTTTGAAATTGTTCTAATCACTGTGAAGAATGAAAAAGCCAGGCTTTATCATGTGGCAAAACCTTACTTTCATTACAATGCCATGAATTTCTCCTGGACTGCAGGTATGATCAAACTTCATACTGAAAAATATTCCATCTATAAAAAACATGATGCAACTACAATAGCTGAATTCATTCTTTTCATTAGAAAGAGCGAGCCCTGGTAGTGCACCATGATCTTATAATGGTTATCACTCTGCATCGTGGCCACAGTAATCCCAGTTTGTATACTTAAGGGTGGAATGTATTGGGTTTGCATGGCCAGGTTTTGGTATTGGGAGGACTACAGGCATGGCTTCTGTGAGAAGCTGTTAGAAGCTTCACCCATGTCCGGCAAAACCAATGCCCACTGACTCCAGGATGGACCCACTTCTGGCTGAGATGGTAGTAATGCCTCTGTGATAATACATTTTAGAGGGAGAAAAAAGCTATTGGGCAGATGTAGTTGCAGCCAGAGAAGAGCAGAGTGCAAATATGTGAGAGGAAAAACTATGCAGACACCAAGGTCAGTGGAGAAAGAGGAGGTGCTTTAGCCACCAGAGCTGAGATTCCCCTGCAGTCTGCTGTGAAGACCATAGTGAAGCAGGCTGTGCCACTGCAGCCAGTGGAGGTCAGTGAAAGTGCAGAGATCCACCTGCAGCCCATGGAGGAGACCCATGCTGGGAAGGAGGCTGTGAACCTCTGGGCAGCCTGTGCTGGAAAGAGGGTCCTTGCAGGGACCTGCAGACCCATGGAGAGAGGACCCCATTCTAGACCAACTCTACCAAGCTTCTTGGTAGAACTTGTGACCTTGTGGGGTATCCATGCTGAAGCAGGGTGTGCCTGAAGGCCTGCACCCCATAGAAGAATGACTCCTGTTGGAGTTTGTGTAGAACTGTTGCCCTTGGGACGGACTCAGGTTGGAAAAGTTTGTGGAGAGCTGTCTTTCATGGGAGGAATCCCATGCTGGAGCGGGGGAAAGACTCCTCTCCCTGAGCAGCAGCAGGAACAATGACGTGCGATGAACTGTGATGATGCGTGATGAACTGGCAATAACCCCCATTCCCTGCCTCCCCGTGCTACTGGTGGGGAGGAGGTAGAGGTGGGAGGGGGAAGGGAGGAATTTTAGTATTTATTTTACTTCTTATTATTGGGCTCTGATTTTGTTGGTAATAAATTCACATAATATCCCCAAGTTCAGTCTGTTTAGCCCATGATGGTAATCAGTGTGTGATCTTTCCTGATCCTTATCTCAACTCACAAGCCTTTCATGACATTTCCTCTCCCCTGTCCGATTGCAGAGGGGAGTTATAGGGTAGCATTCAGCCAGGGTCAACCCACCATAGTGACAATACGAAATAAGAATTAGTGAACAGATTCTATACACAGTCTAATTATGGTTGTGTTTGTTTCTTTGCTTGTCTGTTTGTTTTCTTACTTATCAACGATTATAGGTTTGTATGTTTTCTTACTTATCAATAACGCTGGGTTTTTCTGTTCTAGCCTGAAGAATTAATTCCACGTGGCAGGTAAGCTGATGTATTAAAGCTTATGTAGACCAGTGTAGGGGTTATTTTAAACAGTCTTTAGCTACTCAGGGCATTGACTTTACAGTCCTTGATTCTAAAATAAAATACTTGAGAAGGAGTGTGTGTATTTTGAGTTAGAAGTCATATCAGGTCCCCATTTAAACTGTATATCAAACGAGGATATGAATTCAGTGAGTGTTATCTTCATTTGAGTCATCAATTTAGAAACTGGTTAATTATGTATCTTAAATACATAATTATATCAGGAAAAAGTCTGCTTATATGTGAAATAACTGGGTACCCACCACAACTAAAGGAATTCTCCAATTGCTTGGGAAAGGAATTTTTTCCTCCTTTTCATTTTAAAGATCAAATAGAGCATACCCTTTATGTGCTTGTCAGGATTAGAAAGCTAAGTTAAGAAGATGTTTAGAGAGAGGGGCTATTTGCTACCTTGCTGCTAAAATCATGTTTTGCTGTCTGTAACCACAATATTTGCAACATTGTAATGCTAGGCAGGAAGCACAAGATTACTGGTTATTGTCTCTGATTTCACTGTTTCCTGTTTCATGTCTTGTATGCCCTAAAATTTCTATAGATAAATGCAGTTTCCAAGTTAAACACAGATGTGGTGCAGTGTAATTCTGTCAGGTCGCTATTGTGTTTGTGCTGTAAGAGGTGTTACTTGATCTTGGTTGTCTTTAAAGGCAAACAGGGGCTGCCTCTGCTTTCCCTCGAACATGCACAGAGATGTAAAAAAGAAATATCCAAAGCAAGTACTTTTCAGAGGTGAACCAGGCCCACAGTGAAGAGTTTGTTTTCCAGTCCTTCCTTGACTCTCACAAATATCTGCCCACCGTTCCCTAGGAATTATGCTTTCCTTTGCAATTTTTGAATGTGCTTTGCAGCAGTTTGTGGGGATGCTGATACAAAAGGATAAAGGTTAAGGGTGTTCTAACAGATATCACACAGAAAATAGGCAGGGGAAGAGAAAATGGCAATGTAATGCAAAGATTAAGAGAGTGTGTTGCAAGAAAGGATGTAAAGATGCATGCAAATAGGAGAAATAAACAGGAAAAAATAAGATAGTAAGCCATAATTGAAAGTGGTAAACATGAAAGCACAAGGCAGGCAAAAAGGAGCTAAGACAATACTTACTGAAATTTCACTCATCAGAGGAATAAGAGAAACAAGCACCTAATTTTCATGAGCATCCTAAAGTTCAGCAGGCATAAAATCATACACTTAAATTACAAAATACCAACACTAAATCACGCATATATACATCCAAACAAGGCATTTTAAAAAATACATGTAATCTTATTTTGAACAGCTTATGGTTCCCTCCAGAACCAAATTAACCATTTTTTTCTGTAATACCCTGGCATGGTTCCTGTGAAAATGGGAGCAATTTGAGATTCAGCAACTTGGTTAGCAATTTCACTGGGAAAAAAAAAAAAAAATCTACCTGGTGTAGTCAAATAATGTTAAAAGGTTTTACTTAAGCTCAAAAATCGCAGAACTCAGGCATGACTAAAGTGCTGCTACTTAACCCCCTCCACTCTGTTGAAGGATTACAACAGCTATCCATTGTTTGAAATCTCTTTTTACACTTAAATCTAGCAGATTAAAGATAGGATTTTGAGAATTGAGTACTGGGTGAGGAGTTTGTGTGAAGAATAATGATAAAAAGAGCTATTGTCATAAAATTATTTTAACTTGATAGTTATATTTATAGATGTAGGGGATAATGCACAGGAGTTGGAAATATTTTTAAATCCTGTTCCATTTCTTGTCTGTAATTTTTCTTTTCCAGTGTTATGTCTGTTGTGCCTATATGGAAGTTGCTCAGAAACTAGAGATAGTGCTCAAATTTGGTGGGTTTTTTTTTTACTTCTTCAGTATTGCCAACATGATTCTTGTGGTTACCAGAACACATTGATTTGTAAGAAATCAGATAGTTGTCTAATAAAAAGTATTATAAAATCTGGAAAACATTAATAAAAAAGATTACAAAATGACTGCTTCTAATAGGAAAGAAACAGTCTGCATTCTTCTTATTCTCTGTCATAGACAAATTTGTTTAAGGGGTTTTGACAATTGTTTTTCTTTGATTTAATCATTATATTCCTTACAGAAATATTAATATCTACCATAAAATATCTATCATATTTAGGCATATCTATCTTATTTATGTAAGATGAGTAGAAGATGTAATGGTTTTGCAGTAACAACTGTTACAGAACTTTGGTGCAATGTCAAGCTTTATTTCTCAAAATGGGTGGCTGTGAATCAAAATGGGTGGTTGTGAACTTCAGTACCAATAGATTCAATGCAATTTGATAGAGACTAATGATGAATTTGAATTTCAGATAGTATGTGCTTTGCTGAACTGTGGGATGGGGTATTGCTCTATTACCAGGTGAATTCTATTTTTGAAACTGTTGTCTCAAGTAGGCACTGAATCAGCTTTTTGAACAGCTGATTCATAATTCTGCACCCATCAAGCCCGCTCGTAACAAGTGATTTCTTAAGTTTCTAATTTTGCTTTATAACAAATCTGGTTCTGAGACAATCAGGAGGACAAGTAGGGATATAGCAATCTGATACCCTATTGGCTGAAGAGTTACATTACATCATTCTTTCCCATTAATGGTTTTGTTGATTACAATGAATACTGATTTTCATAAATTCAACTAGAGCACAGAAATTAAAATAAACACACTTTCTGTATCTAAATCAAGTGTTTTTCTTGAACAGAATTTCTTCTGTTCAATGCTTTTTTTCCTCCAAACTACAATGCCTTAGCAGCTTGACAAGTCCATATTGGCATTACCAAAATGCTCTCAGAGATATCATGTTCCCTGACTCTCACCCATCTTAAGAAAACATACACGAGTGCTCACCTTTGAAGGCTTCATAATCCCACACTCAAGAACTATAAGCAAAATAAATTAATCTCACCTACCTTGCAATGGCATAAATGCCACACTTCTTGCTACATTGGTCCATCCATCCATTCGTAAGTACTGCTGAATTCTGAGTATTTCCAAATCTTTTGATTTAGGCCATCAGAAAATTTTGGTTTCAGATCAAAAGATAGTAAGTCAGTTGAACAAATGTTGGTAAGACATTTCCCCCCCTTGGCATATGGGTGAAGGTGGGTTGGCTGCAAGATTTCAATTGCTGTAAGACCAGAGCTAGTATCCTGTGGCTGAAGGATAAAAAATAACAGCACAGCAGTGAAGCAAGCCCATCTGAGAAATGGAGTTTACTGTCCTGTATATTTGTGTTGAAGGAAATGATTGTTTGTAACATGAACCAATTACTCACATTTGTGATACTTGCCATTTTCTTACCTGTTTATGGTAATAATTTTTAATGTCTTTCAAGACTAATTATATGAACTCTTATAGCCTTAAATGTTATGCCTTTAGAGTAAAACATTGTTTAAAATATTGTGATTAAAATATTCTGGGAATGTATTTTTCACTTGGAATTTTTTTATAATATTAAGATGAATCCCACTGTGGTTTATGTCAGTCTTGTCAAATTCTATCATGTCAGCCATCAGAAAGATAAATGGAAAAAAGGGTGGAAATAAAGAGGTAGGTTACTGAGCAGGAGGCAGATCAGGATGTATATATAGTGAGAGATAGAGAGGATGACATAAAAACAGATGAACAGAGAACTGACAGTACACTATGGAGCAGAGGAGAAGAAAAAAAAAGCAAGCTAGAATGAAAAGGGAAGATAGCTCTATACAAGAGTGAAAATTTCCATTAAGCCACCTCCAGTAAACAGTCTAAAAATACTTTAACAACCTTAACATGCTTAAAAATAGTTTCAAGGTATCTCAGTGCAATTTTGTTTGACCTTTATTTGTTGTTCTCTTCCTATCAGAAATCCCAGGGACAGGTTTCCTGAGGATAATACCCAAAGGTTATGTCAAGAAGGCATTAATGCATTGTTGGTGTTTGTACCATCTGTGGTGGGTTGACCTTGGCTGGATGCCAGGTGCCCACCCAGCCACTCTATCACTTTCCTTCTCAGCTGTAAAGGGGAGAGAGAATAAGATCGAAGACAACTCATGGGTTGAGATAAGGCAGGTTATTAAGGCAAAGCAAAAGCTTGTGCACACCGAAGTGAAGTGAAAATTAACAAGGTTTACTCTCTGTTTCTCATCAGCAGTGATGGCTGGCCGCTTTCCTGAGAAGCAGGGCTTTGGCATGCATTATGGTTTCTTAGCAGGCAGCCATCAGAAACAGCGAACACCCTGCCCCCCGCCCCCCTCGCCCCTTCTTGCTCCTTTCCTTAGCTTTTATATCTGAGCTGACATCATATGGTATGGAATATCCCTTTGATTAGTTTGGGTCAGCTGGCCTGCTTGTGTCCCCTCCCAAAATCTTGTCCTTGATTGGGGAAGGAATGTTGCAGTCCTGATGCTGTGCTCAGCAGTAGCCAAAGCACTGGTGTGCTACCGACACCGTTCTAGCTACCAATGCAAAGCACAACGCTGTGAGGGCTGCTATGGGGAAATGAACTCCACCTCAGCCAGACCCAATAACGTCACAGTGGCCCAGCTCATTGTTCATGATAGTGCTGTTTAGTGCTCTTTCCCACCCAAGAAAATATGTATCTCATTTGTAATCACATCTTTTCCCACCTAGTTTGTCTTTCCAGATCTGTTAATCGTGAACTACACTGTTAGTAAATACAAAAGGAAGGATAATATATAACACAGTCTTTAGTTTCTTTTAAAATATCACATGGCTATGCAAGTGAGTTTCATGCAACTATGTAGAACTGAGGTTTGTAGCATTACAGCAGATAACTTATTCCCCCAAAAGGGCGTGAGGTGCCTGTCACCCTGGTACCCAAGGCCTTGTGAAAACCGCATTGCCTACAGTGAACTGTTGTTAGTGTTATTCCTCATACAGGTGTTTTCAAATATATCAATTGCTTGGTTTGCATGTTAAAAGGAAGATGATTTCATGGATCATCTTTCTTTGCTGAATGAGAAGCTTCCCAGTGGTATTTACAGCAGCTGGTTATAGGGAAACTTACTGTTAAGGAAGGGCATACTATTTTATTTTATTTCTCTGTCACTTAATACAATTTAACATCAGTAAAGAGGAAAAGCAGACTTGTGGTTTACCACCACCCTGATGGCAAGAGCATGTATTATCGTGGTTTGCAGGAATGAATTTGGGAACCACCCTCTAGGAGTGAGCAGTAAAAAGAGAAATGTGTTGTCTGTGGCTGCTCTTGAACATGAAGCTGCATAAGGAATTTAGATCTTTATTTCAGAAGCAAAGCTTGTGGCAGAACTCTAGTGAATACCAATTCCTGCTCTCCCATAGGTGGATTTTCTCCACAGAGATCTATAATCTTGGGCATCTTGTACCACCACCTGTCAACTGCCATGGATCTTGATGTTACAATATGTAAACTTTTTCCATAAAAATTTTTCAAACATAACCCATACATTTCAGTGTTTGCTTTAGAAAGGCAAGTCTACTTTTATATGCACTTATTGGCAGCAAAGCAAGATTTTGTCCAGCAAAAAGCTGAGAAACTAGAAGCATCCAGCCCATAAAGTCTGTTGGACAAGGTTGTCAGACCAAAAGTCTTCTTCATGCAGCAGTGCAAGGAATACACCACAAAGGAGGGTGAAAAAAACCAAATATACTGGAAAGCAGCACAGAAACAATTCCCAGGATGTGGCAAGGGTGTTGAAAGAAAACTAAGATGGGAAGATAAGTAAAAAACAGAAATACAATCACAGCTCTTTATCTGAGATTAATTTCTGCCTCCCACATGGGAATAAATATTATTTTCATACTTAATGGAACTTCAAAATTCCTTTAGGATTCCTTTTTCATTTGAGGGCTAATTTCAATTAACCTCATGTTTTTTAATTCTCACATGAATTTCCCCCTATAACTGGCATATAGATATTGAAAGGAATGATGCCATTTACAAATCCTTCGGTGAGAGGCTGAAGTAATTTATGCTGCATTGATGTCATCTGTGTACAAAGCAACACTTGTAGGTTAAGGGGGTCAATAACTGACCCTAGGTTAATGATAAACACATATTTTTGCTAAGAGGTCATAAAGCACCCCAGGGTAGCTAGCAGACATATAAGGTGTCTAACCATCCTGTTGTAGCGTCTCTCAAAGCATTGAATGGTGTCATCTTTTCACCAGAAATTTGATTGTCGTTAAGAGAAAAATCAAAAGAATCCACAGATAAAAACACAGCTTAGAAGATTGTAACATCAACTGACAAAATCCAAGCAGCTGAAAACATGACCTAGAGCACAGCCTGTGTTTTTCTTTGCAGTAGCACAAGACGAATGCAAAGTTGCATTCCTAACATTGGACTTCCTGGCTTTTGTCATTTTTGTCATGATGTTACCATTGATAAGCATTCATCAGTGACAAAGGGGTGTGTGAAAATGATCACATAAATACAGTATTACTATGCATATAATTAATAACAGAAAACATGCACAAGCTACTGCTGTACTTGACTTGTTTGACTTTCATCAGTTGAACAAGAATCTGCACTTAGTTTCAAGTGTTAATATGAAGTGGGGATGAGGGAAATGTGCTAATTCTTGGAACCATTGCCCTTCTGAAGAGTGACAAGGTGGAATTTTCTAGTACACTTGAAAGTTCAGTCCACTAGTGTGGTTATAGCATGTTGCAATGCAAAGTGGAATTTCCTAGTTAAGAATGTATCTCAGGTTCCTAAGCCCCAGGCCAGTGAAAGCTGAGTGTACTGTGAAGGTGAAAGTGTTCAGTCTCCAAAGCAAGAGAGCCATCCACATCAATTTGCAGCAGGCTAAGTGGCATCAGCTATGGGAGGCAAGCTCACAAAATCTAGCTTAGAGAGCTGTGCTGCACAAGTTACACAGCATAGAATGAAGAAATCTGCATAAAAAAATTAGACACTTACAGCTGAAATGTTCCAGCATCACTAAGTCTATAGAAGCACACTGCTGCAGGGAGGAAGATGATGTAGGAGGAGAAATGTCTCTTGTATAGCAATAAGCAGCGTCAACTGTGTTACAGAAGGAACTTGACTGGCTTATATTCTGTACCAGCTGGGATTTACATCCGACCATACTTTAGGGAAATCTGTGAAGTAAGCTTTACTTGTGGTATTGAAAAACTTTGAGATTTTACATTTGCAAGTACATGTACAAATATATATATATATATATATATATATATATATATATATATATGTAGTCTGTGTGAATCTGCACCCCACTCCTCCCCCTGGGATTCACTGAGGAGTGAGCACCAATTCTAAAAAAAAAAAAATAAAAAAAAATCCTTCAGTCAAAGCAGCCAAAATTCTCCTGGTACCACCACTACAATGTCACTGATTAGGCATGTTGATTCAGTGCAAGTTAAAAAGGGACCCAGGCTGCTTCTTAAGTTTTATGGCCTCTGATGTTTCTCTAAAAGCACATATACTATGAATTTCATTGTTATAGTGGCATCTGAAAGCAGCCAAGTTTTCTGATTTCAGGTTTCACTTTGTTCTTCTGAGACGAGCAATGCAAAAAATGAGTTAAAATTGGCTGGCAGGAGAAAATTAGGTAAAATTTATGGAAGAGTAGTTGAAATTGTGATAACACTGCATTTTCAAGAGAACTGTAGAATCTTCAAATAACACCTGTTTGTATTAATCTCTTCTTATTTTCTTTCAAAATAAGATTGATTGTAGAGACAAAATCTGAAAGCAGAAATTGCAACCTGATACATCAATGTATTGAATGTAAGGTGCCAATTTAATTTCCTTTAAAAAGGCTTACAGAAGTGAAATTGGTATGGAACCAAAAAAGAAAATTTTGATAATGTTAGTACCTATACACAGACCCATATCCAGAGAAGCCTTTATGTGAGAAAACATAGCATCCAGACAGTGACCTAGAACCAAGCTATGCTGCCAAATTTATAGATGATTCTGGACTTCTGTGAAAATTTTCCTTCAGCTTTAGGGTGTTGTAAATTTCAGCTCCAAATTTAACTAGTTCAATTTCTAAATTTTTCAGATACTTGTTGTGTACTTATTTTCAGGAACTGCACAGCAATAGCAAGCGTTGAGAAAATAGGTTTTCCCTTATAATAAGAAGAAATAGTAATGGAGATCCTTAAAAATGCAATATAGCTTTTGATGCACCATGGAATGATACCTGCTGTTCTCATAATAAATGTCTGCTAGTCTGGCAAAAAAATCCAAACAAAACTAAACAACCTATGTTGACATAATTTAGTATATTCTGTATATCCAAACACAGGCTAGGACTGCTTTTACTCACAGATATGTTTCAGTAAAGATATGCTTTTTCCAGCTACGGAGCTGAAATTTCATTTAAATATTTGTAAACTCATTTTATTGTTACAAGAAGTAAAAACAGTGACAGAAACTGTCAACAAGAGAGCTTGATTAGTGTCCTCTGTCCTTACTAGTATTCTCAGTTTCTTCCTTGGTAAAGAGACACTCTGAGATGCTGAACACTGAAAGGTCTCCTGGGTTCTTAACTTCAGTTTCCCACACTTGAATATTTTTTTGTTTAAAAGTTCAAGTTTTCAAACTATAAATTTCAAATACTTTCATTTAATTAGAAGCTAGGCATCATACATCAATATCTTCTTCTGAACAGTTTCAATAAATCATTATATATAGTCACTCGAAAATATGTGTTGAGATTGTGAGTCTGCTGAGACTGTATGTAATTTAGCCCTTCTCTGTGAATGTCAAGATCAGCACACACTACTGGAGGCCAAGTGTTGTGCTGTTCCCTTTTTAACAAGTTGCTCTCATCACTTCCCTCTGACTCCCTTGCTCTCTGAGGAAGAGGAAATAAGAGGTTCAGTGGAAGCTACATGATAAGTAAGTATTTTCAAGGAATGATTTTCTGCATGACAAGTTTAATAATCTCAGATTATTAGCTTTAGGTTGTGCTATTTTGTCCAGTAAAGCAGGATTTGAAAGAGATTGTAAAAAGGAGAAATTAATGAATACTAGTCAACTGATTTATCTCGATTTTGATCAATTTGTGAAGAATCTTCAGGCATAACATGTGAAGAGGCTTGTTGCTGTGATGCACCTGCTTTCACCATTTGATCGCGTTCCTTGTACTGGCATGACTGGACAGTTAAACTGTTAAACAGAACTCATCAAGATATAGTGATGAACAAAACCAGTACAGACATGTCTGTAGAGAGTTCTATTTAAGTGGTTTTTTTTCTCTCCTGAGCTTTATTTATCAATTTGAGGTACATGCCATAATTTAAAAAGAAAGAAACAATAGAGGGGAGAAAAGATAGTGGTGGTCCCATAAACCTTGCAGTGTAAAACATAAGCAAATGGGTGACCTATACAGTGGCTGAAGGAGATCCTAGAAAGGAGCTAGAAAGGGAATGAAGGTAAGGATATTGGCAAAAATTGTAATAATACTATACAATTTTGGTTGACACCCACTTTGGAAGCAGGAACAAACCTGAGGCAAGACACAAATCCAGAGAAGGTGGTATTATGGCAAACCAACTCTTGCTCCTATGATGTGCACCAGAGTTGGAGCGTAAGATCAGTTTCACTCAACACACTTCTTCCACTTTACCACTCAAGTGTTGTTAATGGAGCAAAAATGGAATTGAAGTCAGGGAACAACTTAACTCCCCAGGCAGTGCTGACACAATGGTTTTGGCATAGTTTTACATCTGTTGTCTGCACTTCAAATAAGCGTCAGACTTTAATGTTCATTTTACCTTTTCCTTTTCTGAAGTTTTACATGAATATGTCTAACTGCTATGTTAGGAAATACTTCAAGGTCCAGCAACATGTGTAAAGCTTTAATCAAATGCCTCTCTGTTCATACAAACACCTCTCCTTTTTGTCTCATGTTTTGAGGGAATTGGAAGGCTGCTATGACAGTAGAACAGTCTGTCCCAACATGGAAGACTAGGTGCTTTATATAACAATTTTGAGTTATGGAGTACAGCATTATAGTTTCCATCTGGGAGAATTTCCCTATGTTGTTATGGAAGTAGAGTCACAAGCTTTGGGATTCACAAACTATATTCAGAATCTTGTACAAAACCAGCTTAATTAGGAGGACTGCCTGACATCTAGAAATACTAGTATACAACCGTATACAATAGATATAGATATACTAGATATACAACCGTATCACCACTGGAGCTAGCCAGGAATTTTGTGACAAAATGGCTTTTCATCATAGCAAATGATTAGTCAAACCTAAAAATTTCAGTGGAGACTTTTCCTTTCATCCTACCTTTTGGAAAAAGGTTTTGCAGGCTCAGGGTAGAAATAACAAAAATTACAAAGCTGGTCTACCCTGCTGTGACAAGGGAGCTCATCAAATACACCTGGCCTGGTTCAGGCTGAAGACTCAGATCTTCCAAAGGTCCCTGATGTATCTTGACTTTTCTCTGGAGGGGCTCTTTCTACTTCAGGGGAGCTGTTCTGTTTTGTGCCAATTAAAATACTGTGAAGCAGGGAACTGAGCCTTGTTCTTCCATGCTCCTGACTTCTCCTACACTGCATTATAGAGTGGTTTCAGCCTGTGATGACATACTGGCTGCTGAGCTGCTTGAAAGGGAGCAACTCCAGCAAGAAGGCTGAGCAATGGGGAATTAGGCATTCATCTGCATTAAGGAGAATGAGCAAAGGGAGGAGCTCCCACACCCATGTGAATCCATTGTCTTCCTTTCTTTCCATCTTCTTTCCCTCTCCTGCAAAGAGATTGGGAAGGAAATTCCCTGCTCCCTGTTATTCTTCATCATGTTTCTTCTATTTTTCAGCATCTGGTTAACAAGCAGCTCTTTTCTCCTGAGCTCTACCATAAGATATATTCTCTGGGAAACCTGGGTGTTAGCATGCCTGTGAGGAAATGCTTCAGGTGATAAACAACCTGTTGCTGCCTGTGCTAGGAAGGAAATATTTCTTTCTGAAAGCTGCTTTAGTCCCTTGTGTGAGGATGCCCTTAGAGGAAGAAATACATATGTGAGCGCTCCTAAGACAGCTGAGTTCAGTTGTCAGCATCAATATCAGGAAGCTCAAGCAAAGCAATTCTAGATTAGGAGCATTTTATTTGAAGTTAAACATTGTCTGCACTGTTACTTGCAGCTTCATTTTCATCACAAACCTTCAGTTTTTAATTTTTTCTGTTAGCTCCTGAAAAAAACTATTTTATCTCTTAAGGTACGGATATCACTTCTCCCTTTGGAAAATCTTTTCCCTTTTGTCCAGATTGCTGCTGCTTCTTTCTGCTCTAGAGGGGTCTCATGAATAGGGAAAAAAAAATAAAAAATTAAAGAGTCTTTTCAAACACGGTTGAATTGTGCGGATTGTGTTAAATCTAATATGCATTCAAATTAGCATTGCTGCCCTTGCAGTCCCAGCTAGCCTTGTCTGGTTGAAGAACTGAACTGTGACACAAAATTTCTCAATTACAACAATTCAAGGGTAAGGAAATGGAAAGCATGTCTAAATCTGAAGTTTGTCTTTCTTGAAAGTTAGATACATTTGGCCACATCCATGTCTAACTAGGCGTTGTGTTGTGAGCAAGAACTTTATGCCACTTCTTGTTTTATAATTTTTCCCCATGATTGGACCATGTAACACAACAGGCAAAGTGTATATTTCGAAGATAGATCATTTTATTTACACATAGGCATGAACATGCACGGTTTTGTCAGTGACTGCAAGTAGAAAAACCTGTATTTAATAAGAAATAATATGTTACACAAACAAATACAACTTCCCCTCCACACAAGTACTTCCTATAATGTTAGTCTGGTGATTGATCTTAAGAAGTTCTCTAAATAGGAAGTTTTAAAGCAACCTGAGGGAAGGAAAGCATGATGTAAAAAATAGACAGTCAAGATTATTAAGGGTTTGTTCCCACAAAATCATAACATCATCTTAAAAAAAAGTACATTTGGCTATTTCTTTTTTTCGTGTTTGTCTCTGCTTTGGGTTTTTTTATTTTTTTTTTTTACATATTAAGATTTGTGTTTAAAGAATTTTGTATCATAGTAAGGACATGGCATTTTTAAAAAAGGACAAAGGAAAGAGATTTTCACATAATACCTTCAATTCAGGAGAGGAGATCTAGGAAAATCACCACATAGCACAAAGCTCTCAAAATTACAGGAGTTGACAGTACAGCCTCCAAATTATCATTTCTTTCACTGTGGGTTTTTATCCTGATAAAACATCCAGAGTTCAGATTCAGCATACAGAATAGTCCCTCTTGAATGCATTCTTTCCTAACTAGGACAAGAGAACTATTTATTGTCACTTCCATTTGCACTGACACAAAATGTGACACTTTAATTCATTGCAAAGATTGCTCAAAACAGCCTCATAATGTCTGTATTTGGTCTACAACAGTAACTTTTGCTTAAGAATAACAATTGCTATTTGGAGTAAGTTCAGCTGCTCCACAGACTTTTCACAGTCTAGCTGTCAAGAAAATTCATGGAGAGGCCATTAAAATTTAATATTTCAAAAGCGAACTCTATTGTATGTTTAGCAGGTATTTTAGCAGGTTTTTAGTAGGTAGCTTCCAAGACTAATTTTATTGTTTCTCAGAGACAAAGTAATATATACTAAATGTGAGAAATTCTTCTTTTGCTTACCAATGAGCGGATCCAGAATAACTCCATTCTCTTGAACTGTATTCTTTCAGTTTAAGGGAAAGCAGGATTAGGTTTTGTATGTCTTTCAGTTCATTGTGTTTCCATATCTGTATTACTGTATTTCACAATTTTCCTAGTGTTAGTTAAACAAGTATATGTTTTTTTGCCAGTTTGTGCAATTTTGTTTCTCCTTCTCCAGTAGATATTTCATCAAATACTCTCTAAGCACATATTTCCCAGTCTCTGTAATATTACTTGATATGGTATAGAGGTGTTTTATTGTCTTCCTAATGTTAGTTGATAAAGTAAGTATTTCTCTGTTATTGCAATACAGTATCTCTTTATATATATAAAGGAGGTATTTCACACTTTCATGGTTGGGAGTATTCTTCCATTTGTCTGCAATATTTCATTACAGTGCATTTGAAAGCTCCAAAATTGATTTTTCAGCCTATAATGTGTACAGAGCTTTCTTAGTCTTAATATTGATTTCACTGCATCTTTGGTCTAAATTTTTTGTTACTTCCGAATTTTCTTTAATATTGGCTTTGGGTCTAAAAGGAAGTGTAGGTCTTGCTATTTGATGCTACTTGGACTTTCTGAGTCAACTCTCCTAGTAACATTAACTTTAGTCTTAAACTGACTTAGAAGTCAAAAATCACTCTGGCTGTCAAAAACCCCAAAATTATAATTAAAAAAATCTACACATCAAGCTGGCACTTTTCTTCCTCTGCTCACCCTCTTGCATTCCAGTGTTTATCTCTCTTCTTCCTTGCTTCCCTGTTTTCTGTTTCTTACTTACTCACTACATCCTTCATTATCCTTCACTTCCTTTACCACATGTTGCCCTTCTCTTATTTTCCCATGGCACCTTACCCAATTACACTGTTCCCTGCTTCTTCTCTTCTAGCCTGCTTTTCTGCTCTATTTCCCCATTTTCTCCCACTGCCACATTTAAGGAATGCTGAAATAGAAGTGGATCTTTTTTCACTAGAGGTAATTTTAATGTTTGCCTGCAAAGACTTCAGAGAGGTACTGATCATATTTGTTGCAAGTATTCTACCTACAACTGTGTTCAGACTAGTAGGGAAAAATGGTATATTGATAAAGGGGAAAAACCTTACAGATTACTTCAGGAGGCAAGTTTCAAAGAAACAAAGACAGTTGTCACATGTGGTAATCCTTCAAGCATTGGGAACTCACCTCAAAATCTCCTACTCTGCAAGATGTCCTTTCTCTCCTAGTCTCAGTTTCTGTGAACAGTGAGGTAGAACGAGAAAAAGAAATGGTCTCTGAGGAGGGAGAAGCATGTATGAACCACAGAGGGAGGTGCAAGCTGCAGTTTTCACTTAAGGAGAAGATATTTCTCTGGTGCTTTATTCTATATATTTTTTTTTTCAATGCAGTTAATCTGACATTATGGTACACCAAATGCAATAAATAGTGAATTATTTTCCATGTAAGGAAGATGTTCAAAATTACTAGAAACCAATTCTATTTCTGGAATGTTGCTTTTCATAACAGTTTTTACCTTTTTTCGCTCTGTTATGATGTACTGTAGTGAATGTAGACAAAGGACACGAAAAAGAAAGCTTGAAAATGAGAGGTATGTGAAATTGCACATGGAGGGGTATGGGGCTACAATGCAGTGGACCTAGAATTACCAAAATTATTTTGTCTAATTCTACACTGTCTTTAACATGTTAGGGAATGTTTAGTTTACTTTTCACAGAAATCTATGACTACATTGCCATGTATTTCTTGAGGTAGATCACTGGTATTTGCATAGGTGTTTCTAGATTTCATTTACAGTTCACTATGAGTCTGAAACTAAAGTGATGGGTGGACTGAACAACTACATGTTTTTTCCATTGTGTTATTTATCTTGCACTAAACTTGCTGGAAGGTCTCATTCCCTAAGTCTGATGGTATGCAAACTCCACATTTATAAGGTGCAAGTCAATAGTAGGACCTTGGACTTCCATTGATCAGTGTAAGATTTAAAGAAATCTACTGGGAATTTTAATTAATTTAGAGTATATATCCCAACCCCAGTTTTCTGAAGACCAAAGTACCTACTTAATTTGTTATAGGTCACTACATGGAGTTGAGAAAAATTACTTGCAGACTATGTGTGTATTTTTTCTAGATCAGAGTCTCCATTAATATTTTGCAGTAGTGGCTTTAAAGGAGTTCTAGTTTTCAGAAGCACCTGAGAAACTACTTAATATATGGGACAGGTAGAAAAGGAAACTTTACATTGTTTAACTATGGTTGCTAACACATTTTAACAAATATGTAGTTGAAGGTGAAGAATAAATATTGTTTCCTCACCTCTGATTATGATTAGAATAAAAGATTTTAGCTACAACTTAACAAAGAGTAGAAAAGATTATAGTTTCAAGTAGTTTTAACATGCACTGAAGTTATGGAAAGACACAGAGCAGTGTCACTGTAATTAATACTACATATAGTGAAGAATAAAACTTACATGGAATATGTTTGGCTAGGAGAAATAGGTATCAACAAATGTAAGTCTTGAATAGTAGCATGCAAAAAAAAAAAGTGTTAATCTAATTCTTAATTATGATATAGAATTTTAATCTGGAGTTGCCTCACGATGATGCTATACAGAGAACACATCAGTATGCCAGGTTATTTGATCATCTCTGATTCTAGTAGCAGAACTACCCATTTTATACCAGGAAATTAAAATATGAGGTAGCATTATTAATAGCTTTATTGAGTGAAAAGATGTTCAACACTGCAGAAATATTTTGATAAAATTCTAACCAGGCTTTTAGAAAGAACTTCAAAACTGCATAGAAAATCCTTTGAACACAGATAGAGGGCAGACTCAAATGTAAGAGTTCCTCAGCCAATTTGATTATGAAGGCTTTCATGGACCACATGGCCACAATGGACCAAGCATTGAAGTCTGCAGAAGTTTGTTTGGATTTTGACTTCTACATAGGCATACATATGTGGATACACTCAACAACAAAACTGAAAACCAAGAAACAGATGAAAGGTTGTAGAAAAAAGTGAGTGTCTTTCTTCTCTTCAATAGTATTTGTGGAAAAATTAATAAATAATATTTTTACAGAAACGTGGGGTTTAGGCAGGAGTAATTTTCATTTATTAATTCTGTCTTCATAATGGGGCACATTCATCATAACTGTATTATAATTAACTGAAGTCATTCAAGGTTATTCTTGCCTAATAGTTTGAGTGAAAAAAAAGGAAGCTCTGAGGGATCTGAGGACATTTTGTTGCAACATGAACACTTTCTTTAGGTCAAATGTTTATATGTTTCATCATCCCTCCTTATGGTATGTCACTTTGCTTTACATTCAGAAGATGAAGAAAGAGAGAATTCCTAAAGCAGAGTTGTCATTCAACAATGCAACAATTTATATAGCATCTTTCTTGCATCTGAAAGATACACCTATCTTACTACATTGAACTGCAGAGCACTGAAATGGATGGAGCCCATAACCTGGAATTAAAACTGTGGGTGCCTAATGGGAAGTACTATGGGATTGTTGATGGCTCTGAGTGGGAGGATTTGGTTTTGCATCTCATCTAGCACAAAGGGTACTGCTGTCCTTTGTCAAAGGCAGCTGAAGAACTTTGCTTTTTGCTCACCGTGGCATTAACAGGATGTTTGTGCCATGGGAGTGCAACTATTTGGACACTGACCAGATGTGATCCCATGTAGCTTGCCATGCCTGGCCAAGCCACAGTTCAGACCAATGCTCTATAAACTTCAGACAGGTGCAGGAACCCTTCAGATTTTTTTCCTCCTCACAAATGTATCACAAAGATATGAAAAAGAAGAAACGGTAACACATCTAGTAAATGCTGACAGTAGAGCTGTTTCAAGAACAGATGAGAATGACTTTCAGTTGAAAAGCGAAACTGTATCTAAAACAAAAAAAATTTAAAGCCACCATTCTCTTAAAAAAAGCATTACATGATTTTGTAAATGAGAGATGGAAACACCGGGAACTTGATAAAGACTGTATAGAACACAATATGTAGAAAAATGTGGAAAATCTAAGATACAGGTTTTATCTTACAAATGCCTGTTAGACTGACAAGACAGAATCTGTGAAATACACAGCTCTAGTATGGGCAAGGTTTGTGGGAAGAATAATGTATTTTATCCCCTTATGATATGGGGAAAAGAAATAACCTTTCTCAACCACGTAAGTACTTCATCAGGACTGAAACAGAACCTTAAAACAATAGCTTGCAGTAATAAATTGGTGGCTTGTGTTAAAAATGTTGAGATCCAAATTGGCTCAGGTTTGCTTTAAGGGTAGCTAAAACCTAACTAAATCTTGACATGGCTGTCACAGAGCTGGGACCTCTGTGTTCATACATGAAATGGAAGCGACCAAATACATTTCACTAGAAACTATCAGACTTTCCTTTCTTTATGACTTGTGTTTTGACTTTGAATTATTTTATTTTGAGTTGGTTTCCATAATTTAAGCAAGAGGAAAAGCTTTAGACTTCATGTCCAAAAAGGCTTTATTTCCTTATAAAATAATAAAGTTGGGAAACCTTTTTAAAATGACTCACAATAGTTTTGTGGTCATTCCTGTAAATATTCCAAAGTGGTGAATAATCCTAATGCATCTACTTTGACTTCAGTTGTCTGGCAGGGGCTTTTATGGTGCTCTTGCTCCACTGAGGTTACTGAGCTTTCAGATTTCTACTCAGATTCTGTAGAGAATTAGAAAACTGTTACATATATTGTTTCATAGCTGTACTCACAATGTGCAACTCAGAACATCACTTACAATTTAAGGGCCCATAAAACAGAGAGCATATTTAACTCTTTGCCTCAGTGGGTGCTGAACTTGCAGCACCCTGTGATAGTGCATTTTATAGTTCTTTGTTTTAAAATAGGATAAGCCTCAATATGTGCCCTGAGACATTAGAACTTCTTTTTCATGAGGATACTGGACTTCAGGCAACAATGTTCCATTGGTATCTCAGTACCCAATTACAAGACAATATAAAACACTGGAAGTAAAAGTGGAGCAAAATCTATTTCTAGAACTGCAATTTTAGAACTGCTTTTTTTTTTTATCAAACAATCAACAACCCCTTAGTGCAATTGAATTAAAATCCTGCATTTTGCCAAAATCCCTGCACAACATGTTGCAAAAATTGCTGGGAAGTCAGCCTAATTTTCAAATACAGGCATCTTAATAGGATATCCAAATTGCACATTTGGGTACTTACATGGACACTTAGATGTGTAAATGCCCACTCTGTGGATCTAAGTGCTGTTTTGAGTATTCACATCCAAGATTTAGACATCCCATTAAAACATCCATATTTGATATTGGACCCATAGTGTGTGTGTGTATTATTAATGTTTAAATAGAGCAAAAGCATATGAGCCAACTATGCAACTTATACTGTACTAGGTAGCCGAATAAATTTCTACTGCATACACATATATTGGATATGATTAAACAACACTATGGAGGTTCTCCGTAAATGTACAGACAATGCCTTGAACATACCTTGCATAGAGAACATGAGATGTCTGCACTGTAAAATAAAAAGAATTTTCAAGGTATGCTTTTACTTCTAAAACCACTATAATAACGTTAGGAATATAAATATAGAAATAAACACTGAACCTTGTTTTTCTGTGCACCATTCTACTAGAAGCTGGAGAAAGGTCACTTAGTGTAACAAAGATGTTCACAGTTTAAGATGTTTCCCTAAGCAGCAGTTGCCCAGTGTATTGGATATTAAGCATTCCGTACATACCAGACACATAGCCTCATTCAGTCAGGAATTCATGTCTCTACCAAGCTTTTTTATGCCTTTCCCTCTTGCTCATTGAGCAATCTTCCTTTGTGTTTCTGTGGGGCTTTCCAAGCATTCTTCCATGTACTGTAGCTTAAACATAATCTTCTGTGTTAGGAGCACTTCAGGCATTAAAAAAACATGATTAGACAGGGGGGAAAAAAATTGCAATCAACACAACCTCCTGTGGAACTCCTGAGAGCATTGTGCAAACTTTTGTATTTGGCTTTTACTTCCAGTGTGCAGAAGCGGTTGATATTTATGTTGAAGACATAGTGAAAACACCAAATTACTGTGATGGATTTGAATGAGTTTTTTAAAAAAGAAAGGACAAACAAAAGCCCCTGTTTGCAGAAGGACTGGTCTCAACGAAGTAGACACCTGAAAGCTCTAGCACAGACATCCAGGACCTGTGTTTCTAAGGAAGCCCTGAAGCATGTTCATCCTTGAACAGGTGTCTCAGGGACCCTTTGTATGGCAGCCCTGCCTGGGCATGGAGAGAAGTGGTAGGTCTTTCTTAGCTCCTGAGTCCCAAGGCTGAAGCTGAGAAGAATCACAGCAGCTTTACTTATAGAAGGTGCAGGTATTTGCTGAATGGCTTAGTTTTCATCTGGAATGGAAATGGAAGGGTAGAGCTGTACCAGGCATTTCCTGGGGATGCTTATTGCAGGTACAAGCTCCATGATCAGTGGCTTCCTGGACTCTGTTTTTTGCGGAGTCAGAGCAAGATGTGAACTATGCATCTGGTACAAAAGAGCAGATAGCGGAAAACAACCTGGAAAACGAAAGGATAAGGGAATGTGTAGGAAACCACGCGGGTCTTGGTATTATTGGAAAAGTGGCAGTCAGAAGCAGACTGGCAGCAAGCATATAGGAAAAGTAAACCAACAGTTTACAATGAAAAGATCTTGAATGCCAGAATCTGCTCAAATTACCACAGAGTGAAATAATTTTAACAGTTTTTACAGTTTTAATATTTTTAGCAGTTTAAGTTACAATTATCTTAAAAAATCATGCAGGTATAAATTGTGTTAAAACTCTAATTTGCATCAGGGAACTCTTAACTATTTGTGATTTTTCCACTATTCAGCTTCTAGTAGCTGGAAATAAACAATGATTTTTATTATTTTCAGATACAGTAGAGGTTGCCTAAAATACACTACAATTAATTTCAGGCAATTTTTTTTTTTTAAAGTTGTAAGCTAGCTTTCTATTCTGCATAGCTTACAGGGTATTTTAATGCTTTAATTGACATACAAAAATGCATTGCAAAGCTGTATTTATTTCTGGTGCAAACAAATACAAGTTTGAATTGTTTTGCTTATAAAACACCTGATGTTATGACCACTGAAGAAATTGTTATCACTTATTGTGCATAAAAGCATAATAGAATTCAATGGTAAACGGTATTCTTGATTAATTAAACTTTTTATTTTGCTTGATAAATACTGACTTAAGTAACAGCTGTTGCTAAAGAAACATGTTGTATCAATAAAAATATATGACCTTTACATTACAGTCTTATTAATTTCAAGTTAATCATCAACATTTCAGGTAGCACAAGTCCAAAGAAGTTTCTCTTTAAATATAAATTTTGGGTCACACAGTTTATATGATTTTAAAATAAATGCCTAAGTTTAAGAAAGGATTTAAACAACTACATGACTATGAGGGCTGTTCTTCAATAAAATAAAATTTAATGAACAAAATAATCTTGCTATCTTGCTTATAATCATGCTGTATCAAATTTATTTGGACACTTACTCATTTGCATTTTTAAGGTTTTTCCAGTTTACTGGTGCTACAGAAATTTTAATATGTCTGCCAAAGGTTACCCATTGTACTCAACTTCAGTAAGCCAAAATTTGGCCTTTGAGTATAAATGTTATCATACTTTAGATATTCACAAATATTGCAAATGTACAGTTGCTGGAAGACACTTCATTTTGACAGCTGGAAGCTGATGTATCAGCCTGATGCCACATCTGCATTGTTTCACCAGCACACAGTGGGGAGAGTCAATACCATGTTACTATGCTGATTTAAAATTTGAAATATGCAGTTCCACACTTGTAGGCTCTTTTTTTTCTAGTAGAAAAACAAAACAAAAACCCCCCAATGCAGTGCTGAGTACTGAGAAAGGTATAAAGCTTCAGGGCAAGTCACTTGCACCTGGAATTGTAAAAACAATTTGTCAGTCTTGAAAGACTATTTAACTTTGAACCAGTTAAGCAAACTGAAAAACCAAACAACCTGATCTCACATGAGAATAGAATAGAATAGAATAGAATAGAATAGAATAGAATAGAATAGAATAGAATAGAATAGAATAGAATAGAATAGAATAGAATAGCATGGAATGGAATGGAATGGAATAGAATAGAATAGAATAGAATAGAATAGAATAGAATAGAATAGAATAGAATAGAATAGAATAGAATAGAATAGAATATTTTCAGATGGAAAGGCCCTACAATGATTATGTACTCCAGCTGCCTGACCACTTCACGGCTGACCAAAAGATTAAAGTATGTTGTTAAGGGCACTGTCCAAATGCCTCTTAAACACTGACAGGTTTGCAACTATCTCCCTTGTGAGCCTGTTCCAGTGTTTGACCACCCTCTTGGTAAAGAAATGTTTTCTGAAAATCTGAAAATATTTAATTATGATTGGTATGGGGTTTGCTGCATTTTAGAAGGATGGAAGGATTTGTGGCACAAAAGTTTACCTAAATACTATCTGCAAGTTGGAAGAGGATATTGCTGTGAGTCCAGAGACCTCATAAGCCATGTCCTCAAGACAGACACTTGAGATGGTAAGGACTTATACTGAGGCGCTGCTCTCTGCAGGTAGTGTATCAAAGTTTTCTGCTTTGAATATCTTGTGAAATAGTCCAGGCTTAAAAAGACAGTAAAGGATGTCTTTAAAACTTCTGGACAAAATCTCTGAGAGAGATGAGGAGGCATATTCTCATCCCAAAACAATGTATTCTTTTATTTAATGGTGAAATGAAAAGATCCTTTCCATTTCTTGCTTTGCACCAAAATATGCATGCAATTCTTAGCCCTCAAATCCAAAGGTTTTAAAACTTCAAGAAATGTTCAAGATGAACTTTTCTGGCATAGGAATTCGGGATTTTGATTGCTTTTTGTAGAAGATACTAATTAAAAAAGACTCTCATTTGTGCATGGCTCAGACCCAGAAAAATAATTTATTTGTTTTCCCAAAATATAAATAAATTACCCTGCTCTATTTGTGGCTTACAGGTCAGGATTTGCCAATAGCTTCTCTAAATGTGATAAACCATCTAATAATAGAATTCAGTTAAATACAGTTAATTCTTCCTGTGCCTTTCTTTCATGAAATAGAGACAGACTGCTCCCTGTTTCCTGACTGTTGAAGATGGACTTTTGTCGCTACAAGCCTTGCGTGCTTTAAAGATTTTTGCAGTGCTGAATACAAGTGGCGTAAAAGGAAATACAGTGCAATAAATTTAAATCCGAAAATGTTCAATACATTAGGCATTTTTCAAACCAATCCAAGTTTTATGAGGATTTTTTGTTGTTATTTTGGTCTTTGGCATTTGCAGATAGGGAAGATTATTTATCCAATCTATTACATTAAATGCTTGGGTTCTGTATTCATCTCTGAAAGAAACAAATTATAAGCAAAACAATATCTGTGGACCTTAATCATCCATATATCACTCTTCTGCATCAAATTACACAACTTCAACTGTACTCTGAGTCTTCTAGGAATCTTACAGGACACTAAGTGCAATTAAAGAGAGAAAACCAGTGTCCTTAAACTTTTAGACAGTTTATAAAAGCTTGGGAAATCCTTTAAAATGTCAGTGGTGTCCAGCTTAATGCCGCGTGAACAACCAAGGTTTCATAAGTGATAAACTTGATGAATATTAATCCAAGTCAAGCACTATGCATGAAAGACTCCCTCTTTTTTTTTCCACCTGAGAATTTTTTCAGTGAAACACTGCATTATAATGAAATATTAATATTTTAAAAGATGAATCAAAGGGAACATGAAGATATATTTTTATTGCAAACAGGTTTGTTTATGTAGCGTGTTGTTAAAAAGACATTAGCTTCAACAACATATTCGGATACCACCTATCAGCTAATTAATTATTGGGCACACTTAAACTTACCTTTCAGATTTCTTTTTTTTCTTTTCTTTTAGAAGGCAACTTCTCATTCCTATTTTTATCTTTCACAGGATGTTGGTTCCTCCTGGGGGGATGAGATCCAAAGCTTCTTACAATGGAAATCTTTTCTGGATGGTTGTACACCTATTCGTCTGTGGTTGATCTTCATTACCATACGAAAACAGTTATTGGTCTTGTGATAGTTGCCCCTTTTTTAATTTTTCCCAGGCATCTTCTACATCTTACGTTTGCGGGAATTTTAAATTGTGGTCAAATTTTAGCAAGATAAGGTTACTTGTTTGCAGTTTATTTAATAAGCTACTGGAGACAACTTCAACTAATTTCATTATTGTATGAATTATTTAATAGAAGCTGTATCTTCTGCTGGTTTACAACAATAATTCTACTATATTGACATTTTCTGGTTCTCAAATGCTCTGCCTTGTTGCTCAATGTTCTTTGAAGATACCATATTTGTGTGGAACATACCATGTAAACCTGTGTGCACATACAGGTGATTTTTACCTTCAGATCTTTTCAGTCTGAGATTGAGGTTATGACAGAACCACTTCTATGTTCAGGGAACTTTGATCATTCCTTCACCTAGCTCAAAGAGGGGTTTTTTTTCATGCTTTTATCTGTGCTTGAAAGTTTTGAAGTCCTTGTATTGGTGAAGTATGTGATCTTTTCACACTTTGGGGGAGAACCAGTGTGTGTTATAATGCCACCAGAAAGGTATAAGTGGTCTTTTGCAAGCATAAGTTGTGTTTCCAGGCTGTGAGGTTTTCTTGCAACAGCTAAATGGGCAGACAGGTCCAAAAACTCAGTGAGCTGCAGGAGGCTATTAAGACCTTTTTCAAAATACTAATATGGGCTGCTCTGTCAGGTACTTACAACGCTGGCAACCTAAGCAAGGCAGGGGAAGATGGTACTTTAGATAGAAGTACTGTCTTTTTCTGATACATGGCCCACAATCTCCCATACTCCTCTGAATTTTTGCAGATTTGACTCTATACATTTACCAAAAATCATGCACTTTTAACTACACCTGTACTATATTTCCCACTGCACTTGTTGCATCTAATACAGCTCCTCTTCCCCTGCCATAATTATGGGCAGAAAAAACATGCATTTGCCTCAGCACGTTTGAAACAACATTGGCTCTCCTGGTTAACACAGGGAAAAAGCTAAAGGAATAAAGAGAGTGTAGCACATGCTGAGTGAAAGTGCATGAAATCAAGACTGACAGTCTGATTCAAAGGTCCCAGGGAATGACCTATGAATGTGGATTAGATCAGACCTGGAGGCAGAGTCGAGCCCAGTTACTCTGATTTCCAAGGCTGCCTCTGTGGCTAGCCTTACTGATGACATCACACTTACTTTCTGACTTACTGTTGTGTCATAACTGTCTCACCCACAGTAGGGAGCAGCAGGCTGTTGGGCAGCAGACCTGAAAATATGAAGGGAAAAACGGGTGAAAAAAAAGGAGAAGTAGGTAAAAGATGACTCAAAGAACAAGGAGAAAACAAATAGCAGAAAGTAAAGTTGCAAGCAAAAGTCAGAAGTGTTTAACTGGGAGATGGAACATCAATTGAATGGGACAATGGATAGATAGGCTGATAGGTGACTGCACAGTGTGTACCTGCTTTAAACATGCCATTTATCAATGAGGGAGCTGTAGCCAGCAAGGGAGAAAGATGTAGCATAAAAGAGAAAACATGGCTGAGGTACTTCAAGGGATGCCTTGAGACACTTTACGCGTGAGTAAGACCTCTTAGTTTTCTATCTTGTTTTAACAAGCTACAGCACTTAAGGTGCGATTTGGATGAGTGCACAGCATGGCTAAGTTGTATGCAGGCATAGGAATGAAAATGATAACTCCTTGTGTATAAAGGAGAAAAGAGGTATAATTTGATTGTTGAGGGGAAATTTCTCAAAGTTGAATTGCAAGAGGTACTAGCTTTAAAATCTGCTGGAACTGTTTGGAGAAGTCAGTGGTATATTTTAATAGTTTAAGGTAGCTATATAGGTGATGTTTTATTGTTTCTCTGGTGACATTTCCTTTGCAGTCTGTATTTCTATTTCATACTCTGCTGGACAGGGCTTGAAAAGTGATTCAAGCTTAAGGCTGGCAGAAAAAGTGGTTTTCAGAAGATGTGTTCCTGATTCTGATCTGAATTGCACCACAGATATATGACAAATTTATTTATGTCAGTTCAAGACCTTTAAAACTGAAGTAATTTCTTCTATAATGCAGAAAACTAAATAGTTTTGTTCCCAGAAAAGAGGTAATATAATGGTGGAAGAAATGAGATTGCTCGTGAAAGGCTTATTACTTAAAATAATACCATGATGGCTTGTAGGAAGAATTAATGACAGAAAGACTAATAGGATAGCTTAGAGATTTAAGACAGAATTTTACTTTATTGTTTTAAGTAAAGAATGGACAGAAGGAAATTAAATATTTTTAAAAGATCTGTAATTTCTTCAACATCTAAGTAAATAAATTTTGCTGAATTTTCAGCTGTCCAAATATAACAGTGGAATTTAAAACAAGCGAAGTTATCACATGTTTTCATAACCAACATTAAGGAAAAATCTGAGTTTTCTGGATGTGGCTGCTATCTTGTTATTTTTTACATTTGTTAGGCCTAACACGCTTCACAAAGTACTGAATTACTCACTACACACTCACTACAAAATGGTGCAGTTTTAGCCTCTATATTTTATTTTTTTCAGTCTGTTCTCATTCTGTAAAAGCTAAAGCTCTCTCAGCACAGTTGATCATGCCCTCAAAATGCCATCTTTCTTGACCTCTTGAACCTCACATGGTTCTCCTACGTCTCTAAGATCTGTTGCCTGAAGAAGCGTGAAAAGGGATTCTTATTAATCCCTTGATTGCTTGTTCCCTCTCTGTTACAGAAAACGAAGCTGATTCTCTTGTCAGTGATCTTTTCATGTTCTTGCACCGATGCTGCCTTATATTCAGGCAATAGGTCTTTTGGGTCGGAGTCCATCTTTGCACCTCTTCATGGGCAGGGCCTCATCTTTTGGGAGAATAGTCCTTCACTGGATTTCCTAGGTACATTGGTAATACAGTGAATTAACATCATAAATCTGAGGTCTTTTCTAGTCCACAGGGAAGGGAAATGAATACAAATGAGTAAATGGTCAGCTGAAAAATAAGAGAACCCTCCCTAATAACAAGTAAGTGACAAAAAATGTATTGACTATGTCATTACAACCAGATGAAAATACTGCCTTTGGAATATACTGTGGAATATAACTCTTTACTGACTTCATCTTTGTATGTATCTTATAAGATTCTAACTGCTTGCTTGTCAACTAAGTTTTTATGATGAAAATTATGTGATTTATAGAAATACCTCCAAAAATCCTGTTACTTTTTACTTGAAATTTTTTCACTTCTAATGAAAAGTAGAATATAGGGATATCCCAGTTTTACCCAAACCTGTACCTTTCCCATTTTTGGGGTTTTTTTGAAACTTGCTTCTCGTTGCTTCTCTTTCTCCCCCAAGACTTAAACAAAGCTGTATCTGAGGAGCTATGTTTACAGGGTGAGCCATTCTGCTTTGCAGATTTTGCTCTACAGGACATTTTCTGGATCGATGACTCGCTCGAGACAGTTTGTGTGCATATTTATGAAGCCTTGACCTGTCTGCTGCAGCAATCTAGATGCTGAACAAACCTTACAAATGAAAGAAATGCAAGCCTCAGGTACAAATGAAGGTTTGCTTCAGTTGTAGCACCCCGTTTTTGGAAACAGGCTACCAAATCAGTCATGCAACTGATTTCTCTTTTTCTCTTTTCTCTTTTCTCTTACAAAATATCTTTGTGAAAGTAGACTAGTGAATCCCTGACTGACAGAAAAAAGTATGAGCCAAGATGATTAATTAAGTAGTCAATAGCAAACTCATCCCAAATGTTTGCAATAAGCAATATGACCGAGTGTGCAGAAGCAGCATTGCATTTAAAACCCAGATACTTATCAATACTGGTAGAAAGCACTCAAAAAAATTGAATGTTGTTTGTAGTGGATCATTTCAGCAGTGATTTATCAAATGCTATCACGTATATCTGACAGAACTCAAAACTGGCAAATGTTCTAATGGAACATAATAACAATGATGAGTTCTACATTTGTAGCACTTACTAAAAAGAATTCCAGGACTGACAAATTGGAGAGGCAATGTTGGCAGACTTAAACCAAAGCATTTGTACAGTATATACAGTACTCAGAGATGTGGAATAGATTCCAATATGAAATGCAGAGAGGTTTCTTAACATCTTTCTCAAGCTTCGTGCCAAGATGGTGCCTAATTTTTATCCTGTCACTCACAAACCCCCTTGCATCTGTTGTTTCAAAGTGTGAACAGTGACCCGGTTCAAGCTGCTGCTAAAATTTGAGTACTAATTAATAAGAGGGAAGCTGGCTGATGGATAATTAAGATCAGAGAAGGAAATTCTGGACAATGTATTTTCAAAACTGCACTTGAGAGATGTAGAGTGATTTAGAGAAAAATAAAGCCATTTTGAAAAGAGAAGTAGCTGCAGAGAGTATCACACATTTTGATTACCATAGAAAGCTCCTATCTTTCACCTTCCTAGGAAACTTCACCATGATCATCCCAGCTGTTGGCCTGGCCTTGTACTTAACTCAGACTTGCATCACCTCTCCCAAGAGCACGTAACCAAAAAGCAACTTTTAAAGGGCTCTAGCTCATCAGTGTTACTCATAGTTGCAGGTCTAGAACTGGTGTAACTGCTAATCTGTCTGTCCATGCAGACACCCCTATTGGGAATTAACAGAGGGGTTCCCTTATACCAGTATAGCTGAAGCCCTCAGCTCTACATTTTTCTTGTACTGCAAGAAACTCTCATTTTACCACCAAGAATTGCTTGAGGCACAAATCCTGCACTATGGGCTTTCTGTCTGGAACATGGAACTTTTTGTCCAATATATTTACAATTTATTTCTCTGTGATACCATCTAAGGGGACACGTTATATTGTGCTAATATTATGGGGGTTTTTTGCCATCTTGTGTCTAATAAAAATTCTTCTTTGAAATTGCTATCTATTTTTTACCTTCCTTTATTTCTCTGCAACACAATAGAGCAGTAATCCAGATTAGAGCTTTCCACAAAATAAATGCAGTCTTACATGTAGCTTTACAGAAAATATTTTGCAATCTTTTTGTCCCGGGAGATTCTTTTGATCTACTGTTTGCTTCATTTTAAAATACAGTTTCATCAACAGGATTATCCAACTTTTTTTAACTGTTGGAGATGATCAAGTGGAAAAATTGTAGCTATGCACACACATATACAAATTAGTCTACACTCATTCATGTTTTGATTGACATGTAAAACCATCTTAAGTAACAATTTTATTCAAAGGTACTCGCCATAGGTAAACTGCCAGCCACAAATCTCTAGGAAATAATCCCAAGCATTTTTTGAGTAATAACCGCTGGTTTACACTGCTAAACACAGATGCTGAAACACAGGAAGGCACAATTATTGGAAGGCACAAGAAGGGCTCTGGGATTATATCAGTCATATTTGCTTGGCCGCATGATACTAGGACAGGCACAGTGCTGGAAAGTAGAATTTCTGTCAGACCTGTGTACTGCAACAACTGCTTCTTAAACTACTGCTGCTGCTTCTTGTATAGGTCTCAGGTCCTAAAGAAGATGGAAAACAAGATCAGAGCACATTGACTGCAAATCCTCAATAAGTCAAATTAAACTCAGCAAGTCCATTTATGGTGTGTGCTTTGATCAGTATCACACATAAATTTCCACACACATGGTTATACACACACTATTAAAATGCATTTCAGGAGCGAAAGAAATAAAGATGCTATGAGAAATAAAGTTGTTGTGTACCTGAACTAAATGGCTGGCTCTGTACTTTCACTTTCTTCACTTTCTTTCTTTTAAGTCCTAGCACTCCATTTTTAAACTTCACTTTCCACAAAGATGCTTTAATGGTCATTAAATATTGAAACACTTCTGAAAGGAGGATGGTTTCTCCTTCTGCAAAGGATGAGATCTGGTAGAGCTAAATCTGTAGTCACATCAGTGTGATCTTTCTCAGGTATTCTTGCAATCTTCCACCACAGAAATATCTAATTTTGCATTTGAGCACCTCATTCCTGAAAAGTGAGCGAAAAAAGATTTTCTTTAAAAATTCCATTTATCTGAGGAAAATACAATTGTTATTTCACTTCAACTTTTTTCAGGTAAGTGCTATAGTTTTCCTTTTTGTAGCCCTGTGCTTGTTGTCAGGTTGAGACAGATGTGTAATATTTTGGCCACATATGCAAAAGCAAGGAGCCAGAAGCATTGGCCTTATCTGAGAGAGAAAAGATCCCACCTATCTGAGAAGCAGAGACTTTGATTTGCAGAAGGGGATGGATTTTCTCTCTGGTCACAGGCAGGGGTTCCTGGGTCACTGCTCCTTGCCTAACCTTGCCCTGGCCAAGTGGTAGACTTGACCTACAGCAGCACATCACTGAGCTCAGCAAGGTGCAAGGGAACCTCAAGTCAGGCTGGGAGAGGAACAGACCTGGAGCCTGCTGTTTTACACAGCCAGTGGAAAGGCGGCGGGAGAAGGGGCTCCTGCTGAGCTGCTCCAGGCTCTCTGTGTGAAGCACCCCTGCAAGGAGAGGCAGAATCACCCCTGTGTGGTGGTTCAGCATCCTGCCTCATCACTAGCAGTTCTGGACAACAGTGCTTTTTATGGATAAAAGCAAATCCCTCTTTCTGAGGTTTGAGTAGCCATGCAGCATGTAAACCGCATCTTCCCAGGGCTCAGGGATGTTTCCATTTCTTCTTTCCTTGAGCACCAATGTGAGACACCAAAGCACATCATTCATTACATTTATGCTTATGTAATTCGGGAGTAACTCCTTTACACTCAATAGAAGATGAAAACAGTATCAATTCCCAAGGTTTCTGGGAGGCTGGACAAAAAGAAGGAATCTACAAATAGCACTGTCCCTGAATAGGATGCTTCTTTTAATAAAAAACATGAATGTAAAATTTATGTATTTGCAAAATCCATGTAAAAATTCCATTTGAAACAAAGATCACTCAATATTTATAATATTGACAGATATGTTCTATGAGGTGAAATTATTTCTTTTGATCCAAACTTCAAAATTATATTTTTATTTTTTATTCAGCTCAAAAACTGGAACTCTCAGTATCTGTTGTGTGAAATGTGATACTTTTTTCAAAATATTTTATAACCTATAAAGAAAGATAATATTGTTTGAGAACTTATTTCATTTATTTCAATTATTTTAATTTCTAGATGGCTTAAAAACTACAGTTGTTAGTCCTAACTTCTTTATGCATTTGACTGAAAGGTGCTGCTGATATAAAACAACAAACTTTAAAAGACTATGAAAAAAATCTTTGCAGCGTTCTGTTCTAGCAGCTTACAACAGGATGGACTGGAGTGCTAGGATAAAAAAACCAAACCTGAAACATTGAAAAATATACACTTGCATTCATTTCAAATAACCATAATTACCTAAGTTTATAATGACATGTAATCAAAATATGATTTGGGAAAGGTGTCTTTGTCACTGTAAAAACCTTTTCTCACTGAAAAACATAATAATAACCACATTTAATGACAATCAAGATGCAGCTGGATAATGACTTGATGTGTTCTTTGATAACTGTTTCAAGGTGTCAGCACATCTGAATATTGTATTTTCCATGGGAATTTATTCTGCTTTAACACCACTGATGTGAGGGTGGAGGTTTTAACCTATTGTGCTTAGTTAAGAACAAAAGGAATATGCTTGTGTCCAGCATCTGCTGGAAATGAAAGGCCTGTGGACTGCTGACAGGCACTGTTGACAGATCATGGCATGAGGCAAGAAGTCGGATGGAAGGACTTGATCTCGGAGGTCTCTTCCAACCTGGTTGATTGTATGACTGCAGATGTCTCTCCCCTTAATGTTAAGGTAATGGAAAGATGAAGAACTAAATAGTTGGTGCGGTGTTCTACTCCAATCCTGACCTCCCGTCAGCACAGATTTTGTTTGATTATTTTGTAGGATTTGGGAGACTGTGGAACTTCACATGCTTTGACAGATCTCTGCAGGTCAATTATGTCAATTACTCTTGAACTAGTGACTCCAGAGAAAATTACTCTTTTTAAAGCTGGTCTGGACCTCATTCTTGAGAACCACGTGAAAATGTTCCATTAAACTGTCCATCCAGAATAATACATTGTATTCGAAATTTTATGGAAATCAGAACAGACCCTAGACTCAGAAATTCAATACCAGAACCAGAAGGGACTTGGGTAAGAGATGTTGTGTGATCACTCAGCTATCAAAACTCCTTTTAATACCTGAAATGGGCTTATTTTCTCCCATTATGCTTTATTATCCTTCTCTCTTCTACTGTCTGCAGTTTGAAGGATCTTTCTGAGCCTCAGCTCCCTCATGGTAGTTTGGAGGTGGCCTCTCTGAACCAGTCGGGAAGTTTCCCTGTTTCCATGCAGAACAGTTATCAGTGTTGTGTCCTCTTCATTGACTAGGGGGTGAAAACAGTTGTCCAGATTTGTTTTGATAGAAGGAACAGCTTCTACTTAGAAATTTGTGTTTCACCAAGAGCATGGGGTGAGAACCCCTTCATTCATTTATTTTCATATATGACTCTCTAAAAAAAAAAATCTCAGCCTCTTATCTTATAAGCACAGTCATAGCATTAGCCAGACAAGGCACATAAAACTGAAACCTCTTTGTGGTTTCCAAAGTCTGGTCACTGGAGATGGATTTTTCTCTATAACTAGTTCAACCTGCCACAGACAAAAACTGTGGGTAATATTTGTTGTATAACAAGGAATTCTTTGTTTACTGCCAGAACAGAATTAGCCATTGTAAATAAAGGAAAGGTCTGAAAATATCCTCAAGGCAGCAGCATTCAGAGGCATAAAAAAAGAGAGAAATGGATTTCTGGGAGTTGTGCACATTTGTTGAAAACTAGCAGGCAATTTCCACCTCATGCCCCTCTGCAGGGGCAGTGCTCCTGCAGATTAGTGTTTAAAAGTACCTATACAAATATTAAGCATCATGTCATCCTCCTACCCAGGCAGTGTCCTTTGTACATGGAAGAGACTGGACCCACAGCTGAGGTCTGATGCAGTAAAGATGTTGAGCAGGCAATCAACAAGAGCAACTCTTCCCTGAGCAGACACATACAGCGCTTCTCATTATAAAGTGGCAGAGCCCTGCATTTTTACCACTTCCTCTGTTCTGCAGTGAGCTATTCCCTGGAGACTTCAACCTGCCAGAGTACCTGCTGGCAGTACCTAGCCTTTCAAACCTTACATGCCCTCAAAAGTAGTGTGTGCATGTTGTTGCCAAACTTTAAGTATAAAATCTGTAATTTTTAACTGTTGTTTAGTCTTTCATACAGCAATACAGCTCCATACTATAACCATCAGAGAATGAAAGCAAAGTACTTACTCAGCAGTACTAAAATATAGCAACTTCTGAAAATTTTATGACAGTGCTTTAGGTGTAAAACTTTTTCAGAGGCTGTTATTAAAAAATTGTGTTAAGGAAATGAAAAGATCAAGTGGAATATAGCCGGACAATGGTACAAATTCAGTCACTCCTTACTGTCCACTCCTTTTGTACTTTCTTTGTACCACAGAACTCTGCAAGCATTTAGAGATGATGAACACTGGTGTCCCATTAAAAATTAATTTTTATAACCTACAAATATATTTCAAAAGTAGGCTTTCTCTGTATAACATACATGTAATAAATTGTCACAGCAACCTGTATGAAGCAGAAGAGGTAGAACATGATACAATATGTGGCTGAGTAGAAGTATAAAATTGGCTTTCCCCCTGAAGCTCAAAATGAGCCAGTTCCCAGACTTTGGTGGCACATTCTCCATAGCTGTAATGTGATGACACAGCATTATTACTGTTTGTGACAAATTATTCTATGTTTCTATATGTATTTATATCGACCTTCTGTGTGTTGATCACTTGGACCACTGGAAATTTTCAGGATGTTGCTTAACTGAATTTTCCCACATGTTCTTCAAACTTATTTGGAAAACATGCAGTCAAAATATATACAATATTTTTAAGTAAATTAATGCAAAACCAAAACAGAAAAATGCACAGTGAACTATAAATATGTATGGTTGCACTGTAAAATTCTTCCTCTCTAACATACCATAAAAATTATTTTGATAAGTTTCCTTCACCTTCGTGCTCCTCCTAAATTCCTTTTCATTGTCTTCTCTTTTTGTGATTCAGCTTTTCTGCTCTTTTCCTCAGAGATCTTTTCAACTCCTGGATCTTCTTTTTCTCTCATTTAATGAAGATAGGAAAAAAATAAAACCTCAAATCTTAATTAGTTTGGCAAGATATTCACATTGAATGCTCTTTATCAGCATGATTGGATTAATAATAAAATTCATTAACAAAGTATTTGTGCTACAATTATTTTATTTGTTTTTACAGAGGATGTTATCATTAATATTCAGAGCTAACAGTCAGAGGAAAGCCACAGGGTAGAGAAGGTTTGTCAGTTGTTTTGTGTGCAGAAACAACCTTCACATTGGTATGAATCCTGTGTGCAGGTAGACATCTGATGGTCTGATTTTGAGGTGAAAACACTAAAAGTGTGTGGTAGATCTTAGGGTTATGTCAGAGTCCAGCAGGTGTGAGGTGAGAAGCTCCAATGCAGTCCAATAGCTGAACTGCTCCCCTCTTTCCGTACTCCTCTTTTGTGTAGGTAAAATGTTTGCTTTCCCTGGTCACACTCATTTCTTTAAATGCAGAAATAGCTTGTTTTAAGCCACTTTATGGAGCTGTACTTTGTACAGTTCATCCCAAAACATTTTTGGACTCATACAGTTCAGCAACCTTAAGAACTGTTCTTCACTTGTAAGAGTAGCTCATGTAGTGTATATCAGTCTGGTCCACTGCTTTACAGTCTAGACAATAATTGTGTATTTAATTTTATATAAAATAAGATCTGAAACATATACAGAGACCTGGAAAAAGTGGTGTAGGCCTTTCACCTTTGTGTATATCCTACAAGGTGCCTGAATTGTACAAAAGTGACTTCTGAAGATGATTTCATATTTAGATAAAATATTTATCACATTAATGTGAGGTAACATACTAATGCAGAAAAATGGCTCTAGTTAGAACATACTTCATTGCCTAAATAATGAAGTTTGCCACAATCTGTTAAAACCTCCTGACTATACCTGCCTTGTCAGCACTGTCGTGTTACACGAATTTGCAACTACCCAGTTAAAAACCCCCACAGTTAAATATCTTCTTCCTTCTGCTAACAGCAGCACGTGCAGGAGCTGTGCTTGACTTGCAGTTATTGGTGTTTTCTGCCTCTCACCTGCACTGCCCAGCCTTACAACAGCCCTTTATCAAGGGTCGACTACACTGATGCTGTCCCTCATTTTCCCACTGCTCCTGGCCCCACCATCTGTCACCAACTGCACTGTCAGGGCCTTGTCTGTGTGCCACTGGGAAGTGATTTTTTGGAGGCCAGTGTCATAACTTCGAAGGAGTCTTTGATGACAGCTTTGATTTCCTTACCCACCCTTGGGGATCCTTAAGGACAAGACTCTCTGAGACTATGGTTGTGCTCTTGGGTAACGGCACAGTTAGTTTGGCATGTGATAAAAGTTGATTTAATTCATACTTTTTTAGGCTTCACAGCCTGCTGGCTGATCTGCTAATTGGGTTGGAGAAAAGTGGGGAGGAACTGGAAAATAGGGAAGTGGTGATGAGAGTGAAAACCCATTGCTGTTGGGATTAGTAGCAGGTTCATAGAGGAACAGATCTTCAAAAGGCTTCTGAAGAATCAAGGTCTCCTCAGACATGTTTTAACCACATAAGAAATAGCAACCTTTCCAAATAATTTCTGGTCATTCTCTGTATTTTAAGGGAGACAAAGTAAAGCTCCCCAAGCACTAACAAAATGTTGCCACTCTGTCACAAGTTACACAGTCATCTAGATCAGTTCTCTAGTTGCTTCTATTTCCAAATCAACATTTTATTATAATTAATGTGATATTGTACTTTCAAATATCATTTATAAATATGCATAAACTGAAATAATCTGTATCAGAAAGGAATTTGGAGTAAAAACATTATGAAACCTATGCCTCTCCAATATAAAATATTATAATATAAACATATTGCACATAATTACATATAATGACAAATGTGTCTCTGTGTGGTATGATTAGTACTGCTGTAACAAAAGAAGAAAGAAGGAGAAGATATCACTCTAGCTGTCAGTTATGTCAGAAAATATATACAGATGAAGCACCTCTCTCTCACCCTTATTCTATTTACTCATTAAATAGTCACTACAAACTAGCCAACAACTTGTATTCAACTACAGAGTTACATGAATCCAAGAAGAGAATATAAAAAATTATCAACCTTACTCCTTTACTGGGGACAATAAGCTGGATTCAGATTAATATATCTCATTTAGACTAAGAACATGTTCAAAATTGCTTGTCAACTTCACAAAGAGCAGAGGAGCTTCGCTGGTGTTATTTAGAAACCAGATGAAAAATTATGCTCTCAGCATGCCTTCAAAAGATTATTCTTATGGGGAGACCTAGAAAATTGTTGAAGAAGAATCAAATCTAAATTGTATTAATCAAAACCAAGATCTTGAATAGCTCTATGAAACTTTCATCAGAAGTTTCATGTGAGACTTTTTGAGAACATACACGTATGAAATACTGTTGTGAGAATGTTTGTGGAAAAATCAGAGCAATTAACTGGGAGGTAATGATGTAGAGGTGGCTAGGATATTTTGACAAATATTTCAGAAATCTCTGCAAAATTTCTTCCTGACTGGGATAAAAGTACCAGCCTGAGAGCAAACACCAAGGCCCTGCACTTTGGTGGGGTGGAAGAGGGCAAACTGAGGTCAGTGATCTAAGAGAAGTAGGCAAGTGGGCTAACCAGTGAACTCTTGGCAAAAGAATGGTGGCTCGGTCTTGCCACCCCAGTTTTGTAAGGGATTTCTGAAGATCTCATTTTTATCCAAATATGTAACAATCCCAACTTCTAAAGCTTTACTTTTTCACAGAACAGAAGTTTTGTTTCCTGGACAGCTTGGACACAGAGCAACTAACACCAAATGCTGAGATGAATCGAAATGTCCTGGAAATAGGATGATAAAAAGTGATATGTTGGAGTAGGCATGAAGTTACCTCTGAGCAGTTATGAAGCACCTTTTAAGAAATATAAACAGTCACATGTGTGTCCAGTCCTAGTGCTGCATTACATTTCTAGCCTTCTAGTCTGTTCAGGAGTGCTCATGAAATACATGCATTAAACTTTTAACCATCTACTGACACGGAATGGAACAGAAAAAAATGCTCAGTGTTCCTTTCCACATAAAACAACTACAGTGACAGTATAAGTCAGTAAATGGTAAACAGAAATATAAAGGTAAGCCAAATTTTTCTTGGCACACATAAAAGTAATTCAAGTAAATGTAGAACCTGCTTGTAAGTCTAAGTTTATTGCTGGCTAAATGTCCACAATAATTTTCTGCAGACATGAAAAATGTACACTGTCTTTTTGAAACTGTAGACTGAAGCAGAGTGCTTCTGTAATTACTAACATAGTATTAGACATTTTCTCGCTGTCAACACCACTGAATTGTGGAAAAAAATACCCATCTATGAAATATTTTGTGGGAATTATATATCTCCTCTCTCCCTCTATATTCCTTTATTTTTTTCAAAGAAAATTAAGTAACTCATGAAAGACCAAATGAATATCAATGAAGAAAACACACTTCTATGTTTTTCTGTGCACACAAGAGATAAATGATCAGAAAGCAGTATTTACTACCATGATTTCTTTCCATAAGAGCCCTTGATTTTGCCAGAATTGAAAAATGCTTATCATCTGCCTACAAAATCACATTTTTTAAGCTAAACGAAAATATCATGGGAGTGATAACTCCTGCAAACACAGAGCTCAACCATATGACAGCAAGGCCAAGGGGGAGTGAGGAAAACTTCAGATGTGTAGAAGGACCCTCCCTATGAGAGAGCACACCCTTTCTTTTGCTCCTCCTGAGGGAGGAGGACCAAGAATGCATGGGATGAGGGAGGTTGAGCCTTGTGTGTTTTGGTGGTATAATTTATTGTTCTGGAGTGACAGACCACTTGGTACAGGTCGCTGAATCTGGCTTTCAGTTTTGAATTCTTACATGAGGTTTATGGCACCAAATACAGTTTAGAACAAGCCGAGATACAATTTATTTGTTGCGAGTTTTTTTGTCGAGCCCTTCCCCCTCACTTTCTATTGAGTGCTCTTCTTCTCCAAGTGGTACCCAAACCTACAGCAAACTGATTCACTGAGCTATGGTAGGAGCTAATGGTGAAACCACTGGCCAGACTTCCTTAACTTTGACAGAGGAATGCAGCACCTCCCAGGTGATTCAATTGCTTTTGTTGGGAGAAGAGTGGAGGATATCAGAAGACTAACACCTCTTCTGCATTATCATTACTTTTTCTTTGCAGCAGAGTGAGCAGGAAGACATCAAACAAAACCACCAAAAAACCCACCTGAAAGTACTTTTGGCTTATTCTAGCCAAAAGAAAAAGGTGTCAGAGAGGGCTGAGTCAGCCCAATTGGTTTTTGGCCTGTCTAGTGCTACAGTCTAGCAGGGCTGGTTGGAGCTCCACATCCCCTTTTATAGCCTGGCCGTCAGAATTACTCTGCAAGCATAAAGCAGGAACATTTTCATAGTCAGAGTCAGAAACTCTTACTGTCCAAGTAGCAGCATAAGTACATCCCCCAAATGGGAAGGCAGAAACACCATTGCAATGACAGCCAGTTTTTCTTTTGCTTTGTTATAAACTGCTGGCTTCTGGTAACAGCAGCAGCATCTCAGCACACGGTTCATTTTACTACTACAAATACTCTGAGGAGAAGCAGCACTGTATTCTATAAAGATCTTGTCTCTTGTAAGTTAGACTCAGCTCTAGACCCTACAGCAATTTTGGACCTTTGGGATCCTTTGTTTATTCTTAATTGGCTTTTAAGATCTGAGAGGAAAATTTCAGAATGTCACTTTTAGTCAATACAAGGCTCACATTTCTCAGTCCCATTTGTAAGTGTCAAGATCTTCTAAATTTTTTACTAATTCCATTTGGATTAAAGTGGTCATTTTGGAAAATTCTATTTCAACATTTTATTTAAAATGTACTGTGAAAAAAAAAAAGCATATTTTCAAATGCACTTTTTGCAGACAGCTTTTCCTGAAGCAAAGTTTCTGGGAGAAGATTTCAAACATCTAGTGTTACCACTGACTTAAAATGTTATTTTATGTTAGATCTGCTTTAAACTCCTCTGAAAATTAAATTTGAGTCCCAACAAAGCCACTATGAAGACACGTGGAGCAGGAAAATGCTGCACCACTGGAGCATGTGAGTCTCTCTTGAACCATGTTTTCCATCATCGTTGCAGTTGAGATTCGCCGTCTGAGTAGAAGAGGCTGGAAACAATGCAACAGGCAGGTGTACAAGGTAGGGTTCTGCTCCTAACCCATTTACTACAAGTTGCCAAATCCTACCATCCATAAGAATTTTATCACATTCAGAACTATTAGCTTTAACTCTTTTACTAACATAACACTGGGTATTTTTTGTCACTTGTTAATGTTGTTTGTTTGTGGCTTGTTATGTTTGGTGTTTGCAGAGCTTTCATAATTTATTGCCTGATTATGCCACTGAATAGCATACACAACTCTTATTGACTTCAAGGCGAGTTTCACACAGAGAACATGGCACTATAATACAACACTTCTAAAGTACTTCCTATAACTATTCATGACTTTGTCTACATTGGTGTTAAGATGTAAACTGAAGAATGGAAAATTATTCCCAGTAATTCCTTTTGTCATACTCTACTTTGTGTGTTATGAAGACAATAAGAATTTACAACCTTATGGTTCCTACCAGAACAGGAGAAAGAAAATAATTTTCCGGTAAAGCCCACTACAAAACCAGGCCAGATACAAATCTATATAAAGAGTTCTTGGCACATATAAAATTCAGAAATAACTGACCAAAACTGAACTATAAATGGGAAATTGCAAATGCTGAGAAATCTCTGGCAAGAATAAGTGATTGTAAAGCAATTTTCTGACAGTATGTTGTAAGCAGACAGATAAATTTGAGTCAAATAGCCCCAGTTCCCTGTTGAACATGGGATGATGACTACAATTAGAACATGAAACACTACTGTTAATGGTTGAGGCACTGTGTTCACAAAGGTACTTACTGCTCATTTGCTGCATTTGAGAACAAATACGTTAGGACGTAGAACAAGCTTCAAGGAAGGTTGTCCACCAGCATATGAACATATAAAGGCTTCTGAATTCTTTTCTAATACTCATTGATAGCCTATTTCCCTGAAGGACAAAAGGTGATTTACAAAGGTGTCTGTTGAAGGATGAAGCAGTACTGGCTGGCGCTCCAAAATAGGTCATGAAGACCTGTGAAAGTGATGCTTTGTCAAGAGAGTGAAAGAGATATAGCTCAATGTATCTAAGCTGTAAGCAGCAAAGACTGATGTTTTCTTGCCATTGACAAGAAACTAACTGCATTATATTGGTAATCTGAGCTAGCATCTAAATTATTCAAAATTTATTATTTTTCTTTGTTATAAGCTTTGGTTCTAAGGATCTCACTACTCAATCTGAAATGAGTGGGAGCAATTGAGAAAAAAAATAATCTGAAGGGCAAAAGTGCCTCCTTACCACAGGCAATGATCACTGAGGACAATGAAGCAAAAATACATCAAAACCATGACAATTATGACTTGGGAGTGTTATCAAATGTAAGCCTTTGCAAATCCTCTCACTAAAGAGAAGCTTATTCAGAATAGGCAATACTATGCAATATCTCTGCAAGGATAAAAGTAAATGCTTGAGAACACAAGTAAATTATTGCTTCAGGAGTTCTTTGATTCTATGCACAGAAAAAGTGAATTTCAGCAGAGATTAGGAAACCAGCTCTAGAGAAAATTCAGATTGCATGAGGTGTCAAATTAGGAAAATAATGTTCTTAATTTAGTATTTTCATAGAATCGTAGAATCACAACATAATAGGATGGTTTGGGTTGAAAGGGACCTTAAAGCTCATTTTGTTCCAACCCTCTGCCATGAACAGGAATACCTTTTACTAGACCAGATTGCTCAAAGCCCCATGCAGCCTGGCCTGGACCACTTCCAGGATGCGGCATCCACATATTCCCTGGACCAGTGTCTGATAACCCACACAGACAAGAATTTTTTCCTAATATCTAATCTAAACCTCCTGTGTTTCATCTTAAGGCCATTACACCACTACATTTTTTCCTGATTGTTTGTCTCAAGGGTTTTTTTCAGGAAGGATACCACTGTATCAACACTTTCCACCATACCATAACTTCTAATGTGTCAAAGAGGACAAGCAAGGCTGAATTATGATCTTGCATGACCCTTTCTTTCCTAGTTTGCTTTCTTGACACTTCATATTGTTTCACCTTTCATGATTACACTACCACACCTCTTTCTTTCTCATCAGGGGATGAAATAAGATTTCTTCTACCAGGCATCAATTCAGCAAAAGAAAAATGGGAACTGCTGCAATTATAGAAGAAAGGGATATTTTATTTTCAAGTATTTGAAGCAAGAATACTGCCTTAAGACAGGAGATGTTATCAAAAAATAATATACACCTGTTGTTAGCTGCCTTTGACTGCTTGTAAGGCACCTTGTTCCAATGCTGGTGAAGTCAATGGGTGAAATTCTCTTCTGTAACACCTCTAAAGTCTTCAGTGCTGCTGCATGTACCTGGGGGTAAAAAGTGATTCAGATTGTAAAAGGTATTCTGGAAGAATGGTTTGAATATATTATGATCTGAATTTAATTTCTTAATTTTAACTCAGATGTACAGACATAACTCATATTTTGCCTTTGTTTCACTAAAAAATACATTGGAACCTGATCAATAAGAGAGAAGGAATCATTACAATTAAAACTCTAAATAGTAGCTTTTAAGAGCTGAAAGGATTAATGGATTATGGTAATGTTCAGCAAGCACTATAACACCACAACTTTTTGTAAATGCAAGACAAGAGTTTAGGTCTTTCAAATTACCAGTATCAGAAGGTTAACTTCCAACACAAAAACTGTACATTCACAAAAACTCAAAAATACACAGATATATCCTGATCAACCTTCTCAAACACAGCAAAAAATTGGTAAACAATTATCTCCTTTTACTTCGCAAATTATTTTAATTATACTACCTGTAGGATACAAAATCATAGACCATGTAGTTCCAATCCTCTCTTCCTCCTGACCAGGTTGCTCAAAGCTCCATCCAGACTGGCCTTGAACACTTCCAGAGCTGTTCCAGTACCTCAACATCCTCATAGTGAAAAATTGCTTTCTGTTATCTATTCTAAATCTATTCTCTTTTATTTTAAAGCCATTCCCCATTGTCCTATCACTACATGCCTTATAAAAAGTCCCTCCCCAGCTCTCTTGTAGGTCCCCTTTAGGTACTGGAAGGCTGCTACGGGATCTCCCTGGAGCCTTCTCTTCTCCAGGCTGAACAGCCCCAGCTCTCAGTCTGTCCTCATAGTGGAGATGCTCCAGCCCACTGACCATCTTTGTGGCCCTCCTCCGGACTCACTCCAGCAGGTCCACATCTTTCTTATGGTGTTGGCCTCAGAGCTGCACACAGTACTTACTCCATGGACTACAAAAGAAAAATAAATACACTGTTGGTTTTTGTTACCTCCAGACCCTTTTTTGCCATGTTGTCTTTTGTTATATCAAATTGGAAAGCAAAACTAAATGCCTAAAAATGGCAGCAATCTCTTTACTAAACAGGAGCTTTTTAAAAAAATAATCTTAAAGTTATCTGCTGTCTCAGTTGTACCGCCTGGCATTTTTTATTTGCATTCCAGAAAGGCTGTGCCAAAGAGGTCCCCAAAATTTGTCAGAGTTAACTATTTCACTAAACTTAAAGCTACCACCCCTGGTGATTAATCAAATTTTGCTCTAAATAGGATTAATTCGGGTGTATCTGTGAAGAAGCTTGTCAGAGTGCACGTCCCTCTTCTCATCTGTCCTCGGGTCTTTTTTTCTTGCTGAATTTAAAATGAAGCTGGAGCTATAATCTTGCATGGCAGATACTGGATCGTTCCTTTGATAAACATCTAAAATGCTAATGAATGTGGGCTGCAGTTCTGAAACAGCAAAGCAAATGATTTGACAAGAATCTGGAGGGTAAAAAAAAAAAAAAAGGAACTTTCTGACTTAAAAGAAAAACTCTTTTTGTTCACATAGAGTATTGTTTCCCCAAGAAAATTTTTTCTGCTCTGCAGAAAACAGAAAAAATCCTACTACATCAAAATGCGGAAGCATGAAAAACTGATGAGCTTTCAGATTGTCCTCTTTTGCATGCAAATCATATCAGAAGTTCTCATTAGCATAAATGCATGAGCAGCTCTAAATGCTTTTAATTTCCAATCTCAGCCAGCAGAGGAGTAATTTGTCACTGTCAGGGTGAAAATCTAAAAAGAAAAAAAAAAGAGAGAAGGACTCCATGCTAAATTGGAATCATATAAATTTTTGATTTGCTAATTGACTGATGCTGCAGTTCAATCAGCTGCCTTGAAGGTGTAAATAATTCAGTATACAGTCAGAAATAAAAGCATAATGTGCCACTACTGAAGTCATATTAGCATTCACTGCACCAGGACACACCTGACCATGTTTTTTTTACAGATACCCTTTGGTCATGTTCTATCTCTATGTTGGCAAGTGCACTACACTAACAAATAAAACTACCTCTAAAAATATTTAGGCTTTCATATTAAAAAACATGATTCAAGAGGTAGTTAAAAATATTTTCATTCCAAATATTCTAGTAAGTCAGTCTTAATGCTTGCAGAAATGCTGGAATACATTTGTATAACACTAATGCAATTATAAAACATAAAAAGTGCATAAATGAAAATTCAACATTTCTATCAACTTTTAATTATCCTTTTTCCTTAATCAACTGCTTTAAATGTCATATGCAAAGTGTATTTCTTGCAAAATGCGTCTCATCAGTGTTTGTACAGTAAGAGTGTTATAGAATCTACATAGGCAGTTGCAATAGTTTGTGATTTGCAATAAAGGAATGATATTCAGATCCTTTGTAGCATTTGTGTTAATTAAAAATATTTCTTTAAAAGCTGTTGCTTAAGTAAAACATTTTCAACTAGCTAACAACTTCCTCCTCACCTAAATGAATGATTTATAGCCATTGTATATTTTTGAAATGCAATTATACTTTCTAGAACGTAAATTAATAATTAACAAAAACACCTTGAATATACAAAAAAAACTCATCTGGAGCATGTATGAATAAAAAATCCAGTTTATAGTTTACCAGATGCCTTAAGTTAATCATTCATATCTCATGGACTGGTGGATGTGAAAATCAAATATGGCTACACTGAACCACAAAGTGAGAAGTTACCTTAGTTGCGACTTACATTTTGCACAAATTCTAGTTGTACTATTTTGTTGACATAGCAGCAAAATTTGCCAGACACATCCTGTGCCTCAATAAGGGTGTTTTCCCTGTCCTCATCCCTCCAAACAAATATTTAAAACAGGTGCAGTTTAAACGATTCATATGAAGAATTTATGCTAGGCAAAGAACACATTTCATTGCCAGTAGCAGTCTTGCAGTGGTTTTTGCAATGGAAATCTCGGTTTCTGGTAATGAAAGACTTACGTCAAATTCCCCAGTGTATTCAATGAGGATTTAATCTGAATAAAGTGTGCAGGAGTAGGTTCCAAGGTGTTCAGTTTGACTGAGCATTTGATTCTGCTTTAAGTGAAATCAATGATGTCATTGATTCAGTCATTCACACCTTTTACTTGTCATAAATTGCGCATTTCCTTTTAAAATAGTGTTAAAAAGTGGAAAACAATAGTTAAGTAGTCAGAAAACATGATATATAATGGGTTGAATATAAACTGTCAGGATTCAGTTTCCAAACAACCAGTTCTTGCTTACTCTGACAGCTGACTAAGGACGAAGGATAAGTCCTTTCAGTCTGTATTAATCTAGGGGGAAAAAAAAATCTGAAAATCAGTTTTATACTTGTTTATACCTAGGGTTCTCAAAAACATGACTCATAGGCCAATCTCCAAATTCCCTACTAGAGCAAGCGGAAAGCTAGAGTAAGAAAAATCTTGTGATAGCAGCCTAAGTATCCCCCACCCCGGCCTAAAGACCTCACAGTATAAGAAAAAGAGATAGACAAGAGCAGGCAGAGCAGGGGTTATTTCACATAATGAAAGGAGTATAGCAGAAATTATATCTGCAGGCCCGGCTCCTCTTTCTTCAGGCTCTTTTGTGTTCTGAGATCCCAATAAAAAGGGAGTGTTGTGGAGAAAGCCTTACTAAAGGCTTACCACCAGTGCTTGGTTCGCCATCTGAAAGACAAGTAGCTTTGTTCTGCTGGTCAGGGTGAGTTACAGCCCTAGTCCCCAGTGGGAAGAAAAAGGAGAAAATGAGCTGGAGTATCATTCAGATTGCAAGTAGGCAATTAAAATTTTTAATTTAATTTAAAAGATGAAAAAAAAGGTATAGAAATGTCAAGGATTTTTTAAAGTTTTTCAGATTCCATTTAAATATTTGTAATTTGGTCTTTTTGATCTCTTCTTATGTAGTTGCTTCTAGTTCTCTGGTGCCTTTGTATCATTCTGGCAACAGTTGTGACAGCCTTTCAGATGCAGCGGGAGACTGAGTTACATTCAGCGTTGCTCTACTCAGTTGTTTGTATCTGTATTTTAGATGTTCATTTGGAGTACAAATATCATCTCTGACAAAAGCTTGGCAAATAATTATGATTATGGTATTACAATATCTTAAGACACACATTAATACAACTCACCCTTTTTACAAAGCTACTGTGAAGAACACAAGAAAGAAGGGAAAATTTGGAAACAGATTTTTTGAGCAGGATCTCTTTACTATTTGGAGAGAAGAGTGGGTCAGACTCTTCAGCTGTAAAACCCTGATCAGTTTGTTGCCTGGTCACTGGTACAGGTCTAAAAGTTAAACAGATTTTGCAGCCCTGAAGCTCCTGGACAGACAATCCTGGATGAAGGTAGATGCAGTTATGCTGTGTCAGCATTGCAACACACCTGAACAAGGCTCCTGAGTGCATATGCTGCAGTCCTGGGATGTCTCCTGAATCACACCAGTGGGAGAACATGTGCTGGACCAGACTGTGCTGGTTGGTGAGTTCACCAATGAGCTTCACAAATCTCAACCCAGACACTGATCAATACCAACAGAAAGATATAATATATTTGCCTCTCTTTAAAACAAACGAACAAACCCCCTGCAAAACAAAACATTATTTACCCTCCCTTTATTTAATTTCTCAAATGAACAGCACAAATCAGTATCTTCATTTACACTGTCACTGGTATATGTGAAATACTGTAACCTTTACAAGCTTGCCAAGCCCATTGTTCTCCCTCCCTCCCTCCCTCCCTCCCTCCAGTGATTTTTTACTTCAACCCATTGCATTCATCTATAAATTAAAGTTAAATAAATAAACAAATAAGTTGATTGCAATCCCTTAGAGCTTTGGTTGTACTGTTCTGCATGTCCAGGAACAAAGATAAGGTTCTGACCCTGGTAGGAAATGCAGAGTATGGTCATCAGGCACACAAGTGCTGTAATCCCATCAGTAGAGCACCAGGAGAGATTGCTGCTGCCACTGCCTCCCAAGGCTTGTGTGATCTGAATACAGTGCTGAATTCCAGAGCCAGGAAGGTGGCTGCTCCCAGCCCAGAGCTTAAAGTGACTATTTTTGGAAGAGAGGAATAGAAGCACTCTTTTCGATGCATTGCTTATCTGGCCTCAGTAAATTCCAGGGTCAGGTTGTGCTAGACATGAAGCTTGGGGAGCACTCTGGGGACATCACCAGCTGTGGGGAGCATATGTGCAGAGCTCAGTACTGATCTTAGCTCATCGATGTGGATTTAGCCCCCAGACAACATTGTGATGACCAGACACACAAAACAGGATCCTGATTTACCATCAGAGGGAAAAATAACCTTTTTGTGGCATGAATGTTTGGGTCTGAAACATATTACCTGACTTTATTTTACCTTTTCTACCTTGTTTTTTACTTAGAGTAAATCTTCTCTGTTTCGGACTATGGCGAATCCTCTCTGTTTCAGACTATTCTTAGAGCATTTTTTTTCCCCATAGTAACATGGTTCACTCTTGCAGAAATGTATGCAAATTAACTTTTTGATGAAAAATGGGGGCAGAAATAAAACATTATGCTGCTCTTGCAAAATAAAAAATCATTAGTGATTGCCAAAAGCAACAAAATTGATCTCTTGGCAACATATTGAATATAGTTACAAATTTTCTATTCTATTTCAGTCCTGTGAACAGTAGAATAGCCCTATCACAGACAGGACACAAAATAATTCTGACTCCACGATAAGTCACTCACCTACCTCATTCTGACCAGCTTCACAGGAGCATTATTTCAGACAAGCCACATTTCCAGTGGAACTTTGACAATGAGGGAGAGAGCAAACACTTTTTCATTACTTGAAAAGTGCCAAGGATGCTATAAGCATACCTCAGGCAGATTTAATTGTAATATTAATTAACTGGTTCACTTACTCACTAATTAATCTGCTGGACCATCTTTTTCACACTAATGTATTTCAGAAGCAGATTAAGAAGAAATGTTAGAAAAGTTTCTTCTGACAATATCTGAACTGAAATTTACAAAAGTACATGTACAAAAATTTCATCAGCATCAGAATGGCAATGCTTTATCCACTCATTTGATCTAGTCATTTAAAAGTAGGAAGAGGCAGCTACTTATTGACTGGATAGCATAACTAAAAGGCAATCAAAATGTATCTTAATAAACAATTATTAGAGTTGCTATACACTAATAGATATAGGTACTAGTGATATTTATGTAGCAGGTAATGCTGCCATGTCTTCAACTACAAGTCTTTCTCAGCCACAGGGAAATACATGATATATTAATATTCAGATAGTATGAAATAGACAAAAAAATTCTACAGTGGCTGTATCCTGTATATTCTGCTTAGTTATTCATCTCTTCTTCAATATTTTTTTCAGGTGCTCCATGTAAATAACTGCTCCACTGTCTATGAAAGTCAGCCTGGAGAGAAAAGCCATTAGTGACATACCTGTTTTGTGGATTTGGAAACAAGATATTTCTGTTATCAGAAAGAGGAGACTGCCAGCCTGCTGATGAGATGCACAGCACTGTTACTAGTTTGGTAAGGGCTGATGACACTGGAGTTTAATCGAAGGTACTCATAGATCAGGTTTAGAAGCATTTTCAATATATTGGTTACATTTTTTCTACCCTTCTGACAGAAAAGCTTTTTTAAGACAGCTTCAATTTATAAAGAAATAGACAAAAAATAAGCAAATAAACAAATCTACATATTTTTCTTGTCACTTTGCTAGTACGAAGTTGAAGAGCTTCTGAAAGAGGAGTAAGTAGAGAAGAGTATATTCAGGTCTCCTGCTCCAGGCTTTGAGAGGTATATAACTCCAGTGCTAACTAAAGGGCCGAGATTAGCTTTACACATACTGCGGCATGATAAAGGTGCCACAGGTTGCCATTCCAAGCACTGCATGCAAACTTCTTTTATCACCTCTTGGGACTTATGACCTGTTAAAAAGGAAGACCAAAGAGGCTAAATGACTTTCCTAGGATCACACAGCAAACCTGAGGCAAAATAGGAAGTAAGTCAATGTCTTCAAGCAGAGGGAGCCACTTAGCACTGGGACATATTTTCTGCCTTTAAAATGTTTTTAGAGCTATGTAGAACAAGCACCATACACAAAGGAAATGATGGCATAACATGATGTAATGGATTATTGAAAAAGTCTTAGGGTGGGCTGCGTAGTGTTATCATGGCTTCAGGATACTGGGAACAAACTATTTCCCAAGCCATGATGTATTTCTCCCTCACTAGAATTAGTTAGATTAAGAGACAGAATGCATCCTGCTACTATGAATTGTTAAACTGTTTCACATGGGTAGTCCAGTGTTTTGGCTCAGCTCTTACTCTAAGGGCTCATTCTAGCTTATGGCTCCAACAATGGTGAGGAAATCACTGTTCATTCTTCTAGTAAACTGCATCTGAGACTGCAATAAAGTTAAAGCACTAAACACTATCTTTTTGCTGGAAAATTTTTCCCTATCAAAATTGAGGAAAAGTAATTTGTTTTGCAGCTAAAGATATTAACTTTATTAAATGTGAGGTACAAACCATCTTTCAGTGGACCGTATGAAACAGCCAGTGATTCAATTTATGCTTGTAAACAGGAGAAATTGCCTAGGAATAGCACATCAAATGGAATAGATTCAAAACGGGCTAAAATATGTCAATGAATAAGTTTAAGATTTTTTTGTGTTGAATAACAACCCGATCCCACTATATTCATACATTTTCACAATAGTTGTGACTGAGCTAGACATGAAGTCACTATCACACATATCCTTACAATCATATGTTGATAAAAAGAAAATAATTCTTAAATTTGACAAATTATTAAACCAAAGAGACAATGGGAAAGCATTGCAACAGTAATAATAAGTTATATTTCTTCCAATTCTTTCTTTGTATACTGGTTCAGAATTCATTGTTTTTATCAGCCTGCCAAAACTGATACACTTCTTCCAAAGTTGGCCAAGTAGAACATTTCCCTCTCCATTGCATTTTTGCTATCTGAATTGTTAATGTGCATTGCAAGTAACTGGTCCAATTGTCTGAGCAGTAAAACACTGTCCATTTTAATGTAAGAAAATGCTTTTGAAAAAGATACAAGTTGTTATTTGAAACTGCGTTTGAAACAAAATACATTTACACCACTTGTTTTTGGAAGTCTTTTCTCCAAATTATGACTCAGTTTCTTGCAGTCATTAACAAGGAAGCATGGGGAAACTTTTGTTTTGTTCGTAACACCCTTTCAGGAAGGTCTGCAACGGTAAATGCTCAGGGTAATTTCGTGTTCTGCTCTGTCTCAGCAGTTAAACCCTTTCAACAAAGTAAACATTTCATTGACTATAAATTGACTTTTTTCTAAGCAAAGTGGTAAATTTCTATTTGTATCACTTTTGTTCCCAGACCCTATTTATAGAAGAACAATTTTGTGTCAATTTCCCAATCTACCAGACTGAGATTTTCAGTAATTTGTGTAGACTTAGGCAATATTCAGCACCCTGAGATGTCTTGTGTTCACTGGGGAAAGCAAACAAGAAGGACATTAACCCACAGTACCGGGCAGTAATTCAGCATGCACCAGCATATCGCTCTCTCTTTAATACACAGGACTCAGTATAAAAGGGAATTTTTCAGAGCGCACAAGTCTGAGAAGATATGATTGTCTGCAAATGGCTGGGAATAATCCTCGCTTTCTGGATTAAGAATTCGCCATGCATTTCTCTACCTAATAACTGCCTCATTTTAGGGACAGTCTACTTTTAGTTTTGTAACTTTTTAGAAAAGGTAATGGCAGGTTTTCCTGGGAGGCAGTAGCAACCTCCTTCCAAATAGCTAGTGAAAGCCTGCTTTACCTCTGTGAAATAAGAGAGAGAGAGTGTGTGAGAGTCAGATGTCATAAGAATTGTATCTGGCCTGGTACACACTTGTGTTGTTTTTTGGGTGGGAAAGTCTTGAAATGTTAAAAATTAGCCCTTTGATTCAGTCAGGGCATTTTCGTCTCCTTTCAGTCATACTATGAACATCTTTTGCTCACTGAAAAGTGTATCCCAAGGCATATGAAATGATTAGCTATTGAAGTCTGAGTGAAGAGGGGTATTTGCCACCATCTGGTTGTGAACCCTATAGAGAAGCTATCAATGGGTCTGTTTGTTATTTAAGTGGTAGCCATATCCACACTGAAGTCCCAATTAGGAAAAAAAAAGTCATTTAATTGGAAAGACAAGTTCACACATTTCCAAATTTTATGGCAGGCCCAGATGAAACCAAAAACTAAAAAAAAACCCAAAAAAAACCCCAAACAAAACAAAAAAAAAAAACCAAGGAAAAAACCCCACACACAAATGAAAACCTTAAAAAAAATGGTTATGTCAAAACTGGATTTTTTTCAAATTGGCACAGATATGACTATATTTTACTCAAAGAAATTATGGACTGTCCTGGATGGGATAAAGGAGGAAAAAAAAAATTTATTTTTTTTTATATATATAAAGAGGCAAGAAAAAGCATGTGGACTCAAAAATGGCACCTTTCCAGGAACCTGATTAAAAATCTGTTATCTTTTGAGAAAGAAATTAAGTTTTGTGGATTCCTAAAATGCACAATGCAAGGCTTATATATTTCCAGTATTTTTAATTTTTTTTTCCCTCTGCATTTTGGAGAGATCCTGTTGTCCTAGTTTAAAAGGGAGCCTATATTCACTAGACCTGAATGTATCAACTGCAGCTAAGGCATAACTCCTTTTTATTCTTATTCAGAGATTACTGAGTGATTCCTTTCACTTCTACCGCAAATAACTACCTAAAATAAGTAATGCACAGCTACTTAGAACTTTTTACCCCTGTACAGACAAGATACAATTCAATTATATTTTTAGTAAATTTATTTTTAGCAACTTTATTTTTAGCCATTTTCCTGCAAAGTGTGTGATGCTGGAATTCTCACGAGCATTAGGTACATGGTCACTTGAAGTCTTAAGTCTGTAGCAAAATATTATGCCAGTATTACAGCTACAGGAATTGTTACTTAACATATTTGAATAATTGTATTTTTAATACACTGCATTTGTTTTTACATGAAACAAACAAAAAATCCTTATTCTCCAGTAATATTATAACCAGCAAAGGGATTAAAATGCCATCAGGCCTTCAGTTCGAGTTTCGTTCCACCAGTGCAAGATAATGTCCTTTGAACTCTAAATATAATAATGAAATTTCTATTAATATCGTTCATGTGTTTTGGATTGCAATTAGCTGGACTGGTCTTTTCAGTTTGCCTTCCAAATTGAAACCACCTCTTTTTCTATATACATCAGTGGTAAATCAGTAGCTTCTAAGTGTTAAAAGATGGACTGCTATTGCCATATTTTTAGTATAGATTGATAAGATTATACTGAAAACTACACACCATGTTTCTGTTCCTCTCACCTGCATATTAATGTGGGAAATTTTGGAAAATAATTTATATTCTAAAGCAATGAACCATCTGAATATGAAAAATGGGGCATTATTGCCTTATATACCAGGTTAGGTAGATGTTTTACCCCAGGAAACCAACAAAAATTTCCAGCACTAGATTAGCAAAAGAATAATATCTAAACCAACAAATGACACTGGTTCAGCTGAAAAAAAGGAGCACATTAAAGGAAAGTGTAAAGAATATATGCTATATTCTGAAATACTACGGATCTTTTCCTAGCAAAATGGGCAACACCTTAGAGGGGAAAACAAAAAAAAACAAAAAAACCCAAACAAAAAAAAGAAAATAAAAAGCACAACTCACAAAGAGTTTTTTTTTGCCCAACAGCTTTGTCTAAAGACATTCAAGAAATGTGCATTATTAAATAAGCATGTGGTGCATATCCCCATCAGACTCCTTGGGTTAGATATACTGCAGCATGTGCCGGAATCAATATATCTCTAAATGAACGCAAGATAGCAACAGGAGATGTTTGAAAATTTACCAGTACTGATGTCATGCCCTAGAACTATATTGGCATCTGTCTTCTGCGCTCAGGTGACTCGTAATGCTGTCTTGTTACAGACTCCACCTTCCCTGGCTCTGATTAAGCGAAGAGGCCAGAAGGCAGAGAGCCAGTGAAGCAACTGAGGGTTGCTATAAATGCACCATCATGTTGCAATATATGAGGGATACCTTGCAATGGATAAGCGTTGTGGAATAGCTCTACTTTCCTTTCTATATATCAGCCAACAGAGCTGAGACTGAAAAGAGACTTAAGAAGAAATTAGGGTTTAAGTCTGGCTCTGAATTACAGTCGCTTTTCTGAGCTGCTCATGGGATGCGCTGGCTCAAAATTGAAGTAAAAATTGTAGACTGTAGTTTAGAGCATCCATTTGCAACCCAACAGACTCATCTATAACCTGAAATTTGTCACCCATTCTTTGATTTGTACCTGTAATATCTGCTAGCCATGGGTGTTGGAATGTCAGGCAAAATCCATTAAAGTTTTATATCAATAACTTCAGTGTGAATTTCAGTAAGCTGTCTCCTGTGTACATAAGCAAGCTGCATGTGCAGTGTTTGTATTCTTACTGAAACTGATGGAAATATTTGAAGTATCACAATGAGGAGCAGTAAAATTCAACAAGGTACTTTTTTAAAAAAAATTGTGCATTTGTTTATGTAGAGATAGTCTGTGAAGGAACTAACCGATAAAGGAAGAAAAAACCTAAAGCTTCTCCAAACCTGCAATCAGTGTCTGCTTGGCACTGGAGGGTCTCTGTCCCAAGGAAGAAAGTTTCTGGTGTTGGTCCTTCTCAATGCACCCAAAGATTTGGCCTCAGGAGAGTTCATCAACAAGGATTGCCCACTTTACCTACTAGAAAACATCTGACAGTTCAGCCCTTAAATGCAGCAAAACAGAAAGGAAGAAGCCTGGGATGAGAGCGACAGATTTATTTATATCCTTCCTATGCTGATTTACATCATCTAGCTCCTAGGAGCACAATCAGACCATCAGCTTTTGATGCACAGCAAAATAATCACTCTTAAATTTTCTTATAAAAGCTCTTTTACTGTATGTATGTAAGAGACACAAATATTTACTTCAGCGGGGTCTCTGACTTGGGTCTCCCAAAAAAGCACGCTATCTAGAAACAAAGGCATTTTTCCTTCTCCCTAGCCAAAGGAAGGTGACTTATTAAAATGACCCTGATGTGGAGAAAGAAGCTCTTGTTTGCCAGGAGGGCAACATCCTCCTTCTTCACATTTACTGTTGGCTAGCTTAGATGGACTCCTATTGAAAGTCTGGCCCCTCTGTACCATGTGTTTACGCATCATTCTAAGGGCTGTCATACTACATACAGATTCATATTTGGATCTAGATGGTGATAAGGATTTGGTTCAACAGACAGTATGTTGTTTGTCTGCTGTGGAGGCTGCAGCCTCAATAGGCCATTATAAAATGTAACCTGTATCTTACAAGAAACCTAAACCTCACCTTCACAAAAAGTATGCAGCTCATGCCAGTAGCAAGAATCATTATAGCATTGCATACAAGCTAATCTCACCAGGGCAAATATTTTCTAAAAGAGAACTGCCTAGGAATATTGTACATTTTAAATGTTGTACTCTTTTCTTCATTTGGCTCAAATTCACAGATGTTATGCAATTGCAGTGTTTGTCACAGATGAATAAGATAAATTCAGGACTCTATATTAATCAAACAAGTGTGGTCTATAGGATTGGGGCTTCAATAGGCTCCAAAAAATCATACATGCAAATAAATGAGGCATAGATATATAAAGAGAGAGTTCAAAAAGTGCATAAATATAAATTAATCCTGTGCAGAGTTTTAATGTGCTCCCAAACAAAAAAACTGCAGAAATGAAATTACTAAGCAGATCGAAATGTCTTGAACTTTATAGCTTTGGGTCATTGACCATCAGTGTTTTGTGCCCTATTTAAATTGTTCACATTGTTTGTTTGTTGTTTGTTACAATATTTCTGTTAAAGCTGAGAACTTTTCCTAAATAAAAAAGAATAAGAAAACAGTTAATGAAAAGCCCAAACAAAGCCAAAGTTTGCATGGGGGAAAAAAAATGTCTTTTGCTGTCTAGGCTGGGCTTTTTGATCAAAAGCAGAGATAAAAATCCCATAAGAGTGAACAATGCTTCAAGGAACAATGTTATACTGAATATAGGGGTATGAGAAGAGCAATTGAGGACCTTTGTCTTGGTTGTTACCATCTCAAGCAAATGCTTTAAACACAAGGCTGCCGGCAACCCCATGGCCAATGTCTTACTAAGTCTGAAGAAAACCTTTGTGGACCTGAGGTCTGACAAGCACAGGGCAGAAGTCTTGAAAAATCACAATTCAATGGGACAAAGCCATTGTTTCTTGCCCAGTTCTATTCCTTAACTGTTGGTAATTGAATACAGAAAAAGAAAATAAAATCTGATGTTCTGACACAGTTTCCTAAAATTTATTCAGCTAAACAATTTACAAAAATTAAATTATTTGTGAAACAATCAATCAACATTGTTTCCAATGAAGTTCAAGTGTAAAATACACAGACTACGCATCTGATCTAGAACAGCATTCCCTATTTAATATTGTATCCTATTTCTAGCAGTGCTCAGAGGACCACTTCCATATGCAGGTAGAAATCTAGAAAGCAAAGAATAAAACATAATTCATTAAGACATGCATATATCTGTAGCATTCTGTATCTAATATTATACAATATACAACTTATTTTAAAAAGCAGTGTATTTTCCCCTATTGGAATCTGAGCAGTATTTTCTTTAAACATCACAGGCTAACACTTTATGCATTAATAATTTTTTTCTCAAGAAAAATGAAAGAGATTCATCCAAGTTTTATTGTTGCAAAATGTCCTTTTGTTTCAATGGAACAAAATATGCCTAGTGCTATTTCATTCAATAATGACCTGTGTGCTCTCAGCTCCCGACGGCTCTCCGCGTGATCAGTCCTTCTAGACAAACAGGATTGTTTTCCACTTCTATAATTGATTCTGATGTGCAGGTCTGGACATTGCTTCTGTGTTGTGCCACTTTGATTCGCCTATTTAATTGAAAATGTGTTATGTTTACAGAACATCAGAGGGAGTATATAATCCATGCACAAAAGTCTGTTGAACCAACTTTAAACCACAAGATGGCAATAGTGTTTACATTTTTTTTTTTTACCTCTTGGCTTATGCTCTGTTATATAACCTTCACTTAAGTTTATGTTAAAAAAAATAATGGAGATTCCAGTTCAGACTGTCATCTTTAAATCTCTAACTTTATATCCAAAATTTTGGCCAAAATTTTCACGCCAGCAGGGAACATGCAGTGAGTCACACTATGGAAGCCATCGTGCTACCTTTGTCAGTCACCTTTCCCAAGCCAAAGGAAGGAACGATGACACTGGTGTAGAGAGGCATCAGTTGGCTCATTACAAGGCAGCTTGAATCCAAGTGCCACAATTCATGGACTTTGGGCTATATCTGAGCTACCACAAATCTACTGGTCTGCATAGCACTCTGCTTTCCCATGCAGATCAACTATGTGTACTGGGTGCACTCACAAACTGTACCTACACCTCACTGCTTTATGCTAGATAGACAAACATCGGAAGCCTCAAAGAAAGAAAAGAAAAAAAAAAAACCCTGGCAGAAATTCTATGGTGGTACTCCCTGGTCACCTTGTTGGTCCTTCCATCCCTTCCACTCCTGAGCTCAAGTAAACCAACACCAATTACCCCACACACACTTATGGCTCCTAGTGTGGGCTGCTTCAGGGGCAATTTTATTTTTTTTTTCACAGAGAGGCTCATTTGCTAACATTGATTCAATTTATTGAACAGCATCCTAATGCCATATAACTATCTTTGAAAATTTAATCCTCTGTGTCCTTTACATTTGCTAGGAAACTGTCTAGCTTAGCTGATCAGTAGACTTTCGGTCCTAAGGCACTTAGGTCCTAAGGCACACCTTTCACTGTCTTGAGACACAATCTAAAGCCTAGTGAACAGAGTCACCACCTGATCTCAGCAGGATTTGAAACTCCTCACATTTAGTTTCTTCCCTGTGCCATTACTGCTAGCCCATCCTTATTCCATAATGAATTTTTCATATATGTACGTTTTAAAACACAGAACAGAAATAATAATAATAATTTAAAAAGCAGCAACAGAGCAAATACAGGATGATCAAAGCAGACTCCTAACCCTGCAATGGTAACTGCCTCAATATGGAGCTTAGAAGTTAGTTTTTTTACCAACATGCTTCAATTTGGAGTATAAGATTTTAGGCCAGGGAGTATTTGTTCTTATTTTTTGCCTAAAATATACCTACAATACAGCACTAGCCAGAAATGGGTAATAAAATACAGAAACACTAGAACAAGATAAACAGCCCCACAACAATCAACACTAAAGAACATCATCTTGTCTGGTTTATTATAATCTCAAGTAATGATTTGAGACTATTATAATAGTTTATTATAATCCCAAGGAATGACTTCAGACTGAGGATGCACCCACCGGGTGATTTAGGACCGTGAAAACTCTCTTCACAGAGGAAAGTGAAGGGAAAAAATTAGGTCTTAAGGAAGAAGGCTGAGTTCAATTTTGGCCATTAGAAGATTAAATCAGCAATGGAAACTCACAAAGATGTATGAGTAAGTTTCTGACACTGGAATTGGCTAGAAGGAAGCAGGACGGGAGCAGAGAGGGAGTTTTCTTAAAGGTGAAATACTAAGAGATATTGTGCAGAGCAATGGATTGATCCCAAAGGCAAGAATGGCAAAGAGGAACATTCAAACAGTTGCTTGGGTTCTGAGTCAGAAAGGCATCTTTATTCTACACATTTTTTAAGCATATGAACATATGTCCTGAACAAAAATGCATCTAATCAGTTTTCTGAATAGAGACCTATATAAATATTGAGAGGTAAGAGATGAGACAGAAGAAGACTGAGCTGTGAAAAAAACAGGGAAGGTAGTATTTCAAGGCAGTTACCATAATGTTGAAATCCAAGGAGAAACCAAGGAGGATGGAGGCGGCATTTGACTACAGGTATGGCGTTAGTTACTTAAATATAAACTGTTTTAACATAATAGAAACTGTCTCAAGAATGACTTTGAAGAAGCAAGAGAAGAACAAAGGTGAGCAACAGCTCAGGGAGAGGTAGGTGTTGAGTAGGGAGTAGGAAACAACAGTGCCAGGGAACATAGCATATGTGTTGTGAACTGATGGGCTGTGTTGGAAGCAAATAGACAATAAAAGAGGGTGAAAGGAAACAGAGCGCTGGAAATGGAGCTGTGGGTGTTTGGAAAAAGGGAGTTGAAAGGACACTGGGCAGCTCAGATGGCAGGCAGTATTCAATATGGCATATGAAATGTTCGGTTCATCAGTTTGCCTTAGAGACAGAGAAGGAGGAAGATGCTACCCTTGTGCTGGTGCTCTCTCAAAAGGCAGTGCTTTCTCCTGTGCCTGCTGCTGTCAAAACTGGTGACTCTAAGTGACAATGATCAGAGGTGGAAATTGGGCTTCCAGACAGCTGTTGTCTCCTTTTGCTCCCTATGAAGCAGCCTTCCTTCATATGTGGGGGCATCAGCTTGCTCTCCTGCTGCCCCCCTTTCTGCTCTCTAGTATGCTATCTGTGAGGCAAAGATTCAGTGAGGTTCAGAATAAATTGTCTTATAGCTTAGGCATGTTTGTGCATTAAGACTATTTATCAGAAACCTTCTGGTTTCCTGATGGAAGTGATGGATGTGTTCTACAGTGCCTGTCTGTGTATACTCAGTCAAAGGCAGCTGGCATTTTTCCTCAATACAGATTGTAGAATCCGTCTACATGAAAGAAAGATTTCAGTATCTCACTCTAAGTCTGAAGAATCAAGACTGGATTTTCAATCCAATTTCTCACCCCAGCTACTTCAGTGACCTATGGTAGCACATTTTATGCCACAGCTTTCAAAATGACTGGTAATCTTGACGCCACACAGCCTGATCTTCAGACATGCTCAGCTCCAATTTTCAGCTTAAAAGTTAAAGACTATATTTGAAAATTCTGCTATTGCCTCTGGCCCAATACCCCAGTTTGCAATAAGGAGTTAGCTTATTTCCCAAGAATGCAGAGAATTTAATTACATAATGTCTGTAAAGCAATTGGAAGAAAAGCACTATGTAAGTGTTAAGCATTATAATTGTATTAAATGTGTATGACCAGTATTGCAGGGAAAGGATGTGATTATCTAATAAGCAGTGACCTCTCATCACCAGTAATAAAAGACTTTGTGAAGGCCACAATGTTGTGCTGGCATGGGCTGAATTAAATGCCTAGAATATCAACCAGTGCTTTTTAAGTTTTCACTGCACAGAAGGTTAAAAGAATTTCTGTTAAAACAGGCACTGCCCAATCAGAATATTCTCAGTACTAATGCTTTTACAAATGCTGGTACAGATATTAACTGGAAGAGTTAATTGGAGACTATCTTCTGTCACCAGTGCAGCTTCAGATGAATGAATTTTAATCTGACCCTCAAGAGTCAGTCTAGCCGAATAATAACAATGAAAAATGCATGAGAATAGCAATTTCGACATGGCTATTTCACAGAGAAGCTTATTTTATGCATCAATAACAAATAAATCAAGAAATTGGATGGACTTTCTGAATGTCTTTCACTGTTCTAAGTAAATCTATCTGGCCAGTGTAACCGTCAGTTTTAAAGATTAGAGAGTAAACAGAGAAGGAATATTGATTGATTACTTTATTTGGAGAGGAATTCCTAACATCACTTTTGCCAGGAATTTAGTTTATAGGGAAACTTACTATCTTTTTGCTCGAAGCCAAACTATAAGATATCCCAATTGCTAGCACTTGGATTTGTCCAATTATCTAAACAGAAACCACCTCTTAAAAAATGACTTGTGCAAATTTTACATAAATACTGTAGAATAACAACGGATTGTCAGCAACAGGTTGTTATACAACTCTGTAGGAGGGACTAATGAAAGTTGTCTTTAAAAGGCTTCCACCAAATGTACTGTAATGTGTCTTAATTAGTAACAATGGGAATTACACATTATGAGAGAAAAAATAGACTAGTTTGTTCAAGTTTAGGCACCTAAAAGTATAATTCAGCACATTCTGGCGCAATGCTGTGGTCTATCGCTTTTTGCTCTAGAAGTCTGCCAGTGTGAACAGAGTGTGTCACTAATAGGCAAACGAAAATATTGGGTTTGAGGTGTCATTTATCTATTCCTGATTCTAGGTTCTCAGGTTTATATTTCAGGCCCAGTTCCTTGGACATACTTCATGTGATTTGCAAGATGGCCCAGACCTTTGTTTTAACATAAAACAATTTTTATATTTATTTTATATTTTATAATTATAATTATATAAATATAATTTTATATTTATGCTTACCAGTGTATTCAAGTGGAGTTCATACAGCCAGTTTCATTAAAAACATCAAGCTGTAAAGAGTAGCTTATAAAAATAACAGGACATATTTTGTTTTAAAGGGGAAGTCTGACGTATTTTACTTGAAGAGTGTTCACTTTTGCTATATAAGAACTGATGGAGCTTCAGGATAATATTTTTTAACATAAATTGCTTTATAAATTGCTTTATAAATGTCTATATCTGAAAATCTGTATCATCAGATGGTTTTTAAAATTATCTTCACTAAAATCCTCAAGCATGTACATATACATTCGGCTTCATAAAGATTCCCCTTCTATTGAATGAGACATTATAACTGTTCTATTAAGCACAGGCAAGTTAGATAATTGATGTATTATTACACCTTAGCATATGCACAGGAAATAACTCTGGGATGTTATATGTGGCACTGAATGGCAGGGACTGAAGATTATGTTTGAGAAGTTTTCAACAAAAGGCTTGTTTCATTTACTCTATATGTATCTCCATTCCTGTGGGCAGTTTAAACATGATATCAGAATTATAAAAGAAATAACATACTGCTCATGGACTTCAAATTGTATTGCTGAGAACAAAACTATGCAAATGTTAATGAAACTGTTCTTTTCCAAATCTTCAGCAGAAAGGTGATATGAAGCCCTTCTGGGTTTCATTTCCAATATCTTTCTTCCCTTTTCCTGATATTTGCAGACTGACACAGATGAGAGAGAAATCCACCTGGGCTATTTGAGGTAATTGAGCCTATTGCCTTCTGAGTAACTTCCTCTGTGAAACTGAAATTGTTGTGTGATAAACCAAGAACACATCTGGAAAATGCATCTATCAGGAGAATAGTTGAAGGAATTAACCAGTGTGCCTTGATAAAAAGTGTGAATTCAAAAAGACAACAGCATATATACAGAGAGTTTTGTCTTTAAAGGCACACAAGTAAAACTAAATATATCATGTTTCTACTGCAATACAGACATTCAGGAAGGCCTAACTTCATAGGTTCAGAAGAAAATCACAATAAAATTCCATAAAACCCATTGCCATGTTTGTACCAATAAGATCCATCTCAGTGAAAAGATAAATTTCTATGCCATGTTTTCCTACCACATCATTAACATCACTTTCATCTGAGAGATGAGAAGGCAATATAAGACCTGTACTTCACAGAGTGGAGAAAAGAAATATTAAGTAGGAGTAGAAAAATCCTCTATGAAAATCCTGGTCCCAGTGTGTTAAGAAAAAATAACATCATCAACTAAAATAATTAAATTTGTTGATATTCTGCTGCTAGCTGTGTATGGATGATGCAATTCAGAAGCATACCTGGATTTTGTCTGCGTTAATGTCTATTTTCAAAGGAAGATCCACAGCATTGGAAAAGACATCTTGGAAGGTCATAGGGAAGATGAATATAGAGATGCAGTAAGATATTCTGGTCCAACGTAGCCAAAGCTTGAACTTCCCCACTTTCAGTGGCATCATTAACAAGATTTTCACAGCAAATATATTCAGCATTGTAGATCTCCAGCCCTACATCATCTGAAATTACTGCATTGGGTTATCCTTTCAGTACTTTCTATGTTCAGAACAGGTGTGCTGAAAGCATGATCACTATGTAAAAAGCATCACAATAAGATATGGCAAGCATATAAAGACAAAAAGAAAGTGGTGTCTAACAGATATTTTCCTGCAAGTTTAATTGGAGGACAAGACTTTTTTGAAAAGCGGAGGAAGACTTCAGGAGGAAGAGGGTCACATGATACTAGAGGATGTTTGTTTATATGTACATAAACCAGAAGCATAAATGATGGAATCAGTGAGAAATGCAAAATCGGAAAGAAATAAAATACTCAATTTCTTTGAAGAAAATAAAAAGACTGCCCTCAAACAGGTTCTTTTTGCATTTAAAACATGTTCAAATGAAAAACAGGTTTAAAAGAAAGTGTTATTCATGCAAGATTAAACAGTGACCCCAAAGAAAATGCCTTTAAATCCCTGTGCATGCTGCTAGGTAAAAAGTGGACAAGACAAACTTCTTACCGGCAGCATGAATGCACAGTCAGGAGAACTACTCATAGACTATTTCATTTATGCAAAATATCAGGACAAAGCTGCAAGGGACTTCAGATAGTTTGAAATCAATATAGCAGAGCCTGGCAACAACTGACCATAGACTGACTTGTCTGAACAAAGGAAAAGTATTATTACTACTAGTTAGTTATTGAAAATTCATTTTTGAAGTAATTCAACCATATTATTCAGCACTGGGATTAATCATACTATTGCAATGTGCATCAGGTTAGCTCTTCATGATGAGTTTGTTTCAGATAATGGTTCACCGTATGTAATCAAGGAACTCTACTGGGTTGCAAAGAATTGGCATTTCATGCCTATGACTAGCAGTCTGAACTAGTACAAGCAAAGCAATGAGAGTAAAGAGGCTTAGCTGAGCTTGTTAGTCTACAGAAAGACACTTACCTAACCATAGGCTTCTCTTACAGAGATATATAAGCAGACAACATAAATCAGCAAACATTTTCCAAACATTAGGCATGTGGAAAAGAGATGACAGAACACTTTTTCAAACTGTGCCTTGGCCTTCCTGACTCAGAGAGAAGACCCTTCTTCTGGCTGGGCAGAGCCATAATGCAGAATTCCTCTTGGTTTGCCTTCATGCAGAGTCAGGTCCTCTAGCTAACTTTAATTTGAAGTTGCTGTAAACACTGCCAGTGCATTTATGAGGGAAGTCTGAATTCCTGGTGAGACAAGTGCACTGTGCAGTTCACAGAAACAGTAGTGTGTTACTTTTGAAGGAGTGTACATTGGTGCCTACACATGTGCACTAGTACAGTAGTTTCTCTCCTTCCTTTAGGGCATACACAAAAGAAGCTGCCTTATTCAGTGCAGATGGTTTATTATACAGCAATATCCTTTGTTAAACTGCAACAGTACTAGGGAAATAATTTATTTCCACTTACTACTGAATCTTTAAATTGCAGGCAAATTTATCTCACTAAATTTACAAGTCTGCAACATCAGGAACAAGTCACCATTCACTTTCTTTACAGCTGATGGACAGAATGAATTGCTGTAAATAGCAATTAATTTCACCTGATGTGGAACTCCATTTTTTAAGGACAATATTTTAGAAGTGTCTTTTTATCTATTGACTATAAAAGTATCTACATGATCAGCTTAAAATAGACCTATGTTGTTACATATGTAAGAATTCACTAAAGTTTTTAATTTTTTGGGGGTGATTATTGATACATGACCTGCATGTTGTTTCTGTCTAGCCAGGATTTTGAGGAGAACCTGAGTGATTTTTTAGTATTTTGATTTTAGTGATGAAGATTTTTTTAACTAATACCTTTCTTTTTGCTATGAAATCTCTTCTTTACATGCTGTTTAAACACACCTAACAAATCTAGGAGGGTGGTCAGGTATTAAGATGTCAACTTTGGAAATATTTCCAAAGAACTATTATTTTTATCTCCCAATCAGTTAAATGATCTGTTAATTAGTTAGTATATACCATAAGCATGGGCCCACAATAAACTGAGCTACAGTATTGTATTGGCAAAGCACAGATTCATTTTGCACTCTCAGCACAGAATCATTAAAATCACAGTGTTATCTTTATTGAGCACTGTGTATATATATCACATGGATGAAAAGATTATGCATCATATTTTGTCACTGTAAAAACAATATTTCTCTTGATATAGTCCAAACACATTTCAATCCTAACAAGTCAATACATCATAAGGTTTACTACTCTAATTAACAAGAAAAGGTGGCTTTTCTGTTAAGGGTAAGGTAATCTGTATTCTATTTATTCCACAGTCCTTAAAGGTTTAAGTTTGGTAAAAAACAATTTTGTCAACCTAAAGTCCATCCTTCTCTTAATAGCTTTCATAAAACAACTAAATCCAAAACCTTTATGCAGAAATGAATCCTGTTCAAGAAGAAAGGCATCCTTCAGAAACAATAGCATATATTCATGCATATAAATAAGACAGTAGAGTTAAGACTCTGTGGAGCTTTCTGACTTATCTTTTCACACTCTTGAATGCTTTGATCTACTACCTTTTAATGTAGGTGTTTGCTGATATAATTAAGGAAAAGCCATAAACAATTTCACCAAACACAGAAGCTCAAAGATTTTTTTTCAGAATCCTACAGCGAGCCTATCACTGTGAGAGTTTATGCAATGAAATGCGCAACAGACATGGAAATTATTTGCTGGTCTACATATGATTTATCTTTGCTGTCCTGGGCTATTCTTATTTAACCTTCTGCCAGCACTCCCACTGCAAATGTTGTAGTGGAAATTTAAGAAAGGTCCTCTGAATAAATTAAAACAGGCAAAGTTGTTTAGCTTCAACTACACCAAGTGTAGATTGACTTTTCCAATACTTTCCTGACTTGAGCTATGAAAGAACACATTTTTAGGTAAAGGAAGAAACTCATTGGAAAATGGAGGCTGGTTATCCACAGACTATCAAAATGAGTGGCTATTTAAATAGGGCAAAGAACGAGTAAATCACGTCTAACCTCAATCTGCAAACAATGCTATAAAATACATGAGAAGTCAGAACACAGAAGAGAAGAAGGCTTATACTGTTTAGAAAGGGAGTAGAGAAGGCATTCAATATACAGACTGCATGTATTACAGCAAGCTGGCGTGTAGGACCAAAGCTTGTATACTGCCATGTAAATGTTCTGTGTTTTTAATTTTTAGCAGACTGTATCACGATTGTGGCTGAGCCAGATACCATATTCCCTGCCCTGAACTGCTGGATAGCTCAAACTAGGAAGTGATCCAGTAAGCACTATGGATGAAAGCATCTGGTTTGGAGCAGGGAGGAGGGAATTTAGCTGGACAGATGTAAGCCAGGAAATGCACTTGCCCTGAGGGCCAGGGAACAGACTGTGGTCTCTATTGTCTATTAGTATAGTTATGGCCACAAGTGCACACAGCAAAATAGTATTTTTTCAGTCTCGTAGAAAAATATGTTTTTACTCTACTAGTCATAGGTTCCTTGTGCTAAAAGGCTTGGTTGTTGAGGGTAGGGAGGATGGAATTTTTTTCATTTTTTTGTGGAAAGGTTCATACCCATTCCAATATCAGCAAGTAAACAAGACTTTTAAGCTCATCTACCAGAAGACAGGATGATAAGAAAGAGGAAACCATTCCCCTTGTTATCAGAATTGTTCTGCGGTCAATACTGAGAAATTTTACTGTGTTTCCTATATGAATGAAGATTCTCTGTGGTCTAAGCAGTGAACATCTGATTAGCAAATCTCATGAAGATGTTCACAATTTAATACAAATGACACTTATTTGCCTACAGCCACCTTTCCAGTAAGTGAAATAGCTTAATGAATAATTGAAACATTTTATTTAACACCTGCTCAAATATTTAATGGTAAAAGAGAGAATATAATTTTTTAGGCAAACATTGCTACCCTGACTTTGTTTAGCTGTGGTGCTAAGGTCAGAGTGGCACTTGGTTATTCTATCTCCTAAAAGGCTGAAAATATCCTTTTCAGAGGCATTGACAGTGGGAGGTCTCACAATGTTTGTGAATTTGGGGAATGTTCAAGAACTCAGAAGGAAAGTCAGGCATTTATTTTCCTTTTGGCTCTGCTGACTTTATCTTAAAGAATATTCCTAATCTATCACAGAGCAGTACCACTGAGTATTCTGCTCAGTTATTGGCAACTGGATTAAATTTCCAGGAAAAAGGAAATGTAAGAAAGTTAGGATACAACATTTAGATTAAGGATTTTACACAATAATCAATGTACAGCTTTAAAAAAAAAAAGGGTGTGTCAGGGGGTTGCAGTCTCTAGTTTACACAAGTAAACTGATGACCTACAATTATTATGTACAGATATAGTGCATATGAGTACATACAGTACAGATATTAGATCAAGAGATGAAGACTTTCCAGTTAAAATTAAATAGTCAACATTTCAGTTCAGATTTTTTTTTAAAAAAAATCAGACTAGCAAAATCTACCTAAGAAATCTAGATTTTATCTGCCAAAAGTTCAGATATACCCAAAGAGAGATCTTAGTACTTGTGTAGGGGGCCTGCAAGAATGTTTGAAAGCCTATCTTGGAAAGAGGTGTCTGAAAGAGCTTTGGAGGGGTTGTGGTTATCACCTGCAACAAAGTGATTTCCCCAGAGACTGTCAGACCAAAATGTGAAAAACCATGACTCAAAGAAATATGGGAAACAAATTTACCACTGCAAAAGTTACACTATCACAGAGAAGGTTACAGCTTACCAGGAGACTTGTTTATTAAAGGAAGCACATTTTTCCAAAGAAGTATATTTTAAATACTCGGTTCAGACTTCTTGGAATGATGTTTTCTGTCTCCACCAGGAATCAGGCAGGACTTCAGACTCATGGAGCAGGTCAATTAAATGTTCTGAACTTCCTGTATAGGAATCCGACTCTAATGCTGAAGTCCCAATTGCTTTGTTTCTACAGCTCTTTTCAAGAAGTTTCCTGTTCTAACTTGACCAAGTACTCCCCTCTGAGCAATGTTTTATGGTAATATTTGCTCTGGAATAGGTGGATGTGTAAGTTATTAGACACACATTTACTTAATAGAGATAAAATTTTGATGTTCTTAATCTCTATTCCTATAGGTGTAACTTTTGGGTTTGCTCCAAGAACAGGAGTTCCTAGCAAAAAATTTGCTCACAGTTCAATAGGAGATACTGTTTGAACTTCTAGATTTCTTGCAAGGAGTACTGATTAATCCTTTCATTGCTTATTCTAAAAGGGACAAAATATTGCAAGAAGAAGCATAATGCCATGATTTCCCAAAGTAATTTAATTGCCCCTGATGCTTTCCCAAGTTTTGACAGCAATATCAGAAGAAACAAGGTACTGCTTCCACAACTTAATGATAATGCCTTCATTCAGGACAGCAATAATTGAATTTTAATGTCCTGCCCCGTTGCTCGTCATAAATCCTCTCTATGTGAAATTCTAACCTCTAGAGTTAGGCAAGATTAATGGTTAACAGTGTATATAGTATTTATTAAAACTCTTTTTATATTGCTTGGCAATCTGTGCTGCCATCAAACAACTTGAAATAATTGACATTTAGCGCATCAACCTCCTTTTGACTAAGAAGCATGACATTCATGTAGATAGTAAACATTTGGCAATTGCTGTAAATGTCTCCAAATTTAACACCATGACCTTTTCTCAGGTAAATGTTTTGGGATAAAATGTAAATAGTCATTTGCTGTATGTCAAATATCATGCAACATCAAGTTTACTGTCTTATTATTCTTGAGAGGTTTGCAACTTGATTTTGACCTGTTGGTTCATCTTTTAAACTTTTGTAGAAAATACACACTTGTGTTTTTTCAGTCTATTTTTATCACTTGGAGACTGTAAGAAGTTCACTGGATTTTTTGGTGGGGTAGTTTTACAGTTCTATTGACAAGAACCCAGTAAAATTACCCCTAAAATAAGTAAGATGAGACACATAAATTTTAGCAAGATGACTTTGGTAACGTGGTATGTATCACAGTATTTAAAAAAATATATATATAATTATTTTTGTTCTTTCTTTGTCTTGTCATGTACTCTGAAGACAGTGCTCCAGAAATAAACAAACCAAACAAAACTTACACTGTGAAAAGCAGCTGAAGAAAAAAGTTATTACAAAAGCAATAGATGTTGAATTCAGTCAGGTCAAAAAGACATTACTATGTTGTGATTGAACTTGGTCCAGAATGAGCACAGCAGGTTTCTGATTGCATATGATGTCAGCAGGTAATTATTTATATTTAACCACTTTGGAGTACAGTTGATTTGGAAAGAAAAACTGGAATATATTTCTGGATTTGCCAGTGATTTAGAAATGGAGGCATTTGGTTACTAACACAGTTCCTACCAGTTAAAACACACACAAATGAGAAAACAAGTTCCTGAAGTGAGAGGAACACAGGGAGTTACTAAAAGATCTGCTTTGGTGAATGGGGAGCTAATGCAGGATGTTGTGAGGGTTGAAACAAGAAACATGCATGTCTGAATCCCATGACTTGTCTTCCTGTTATCGTATTTCATTGCCATTTGGCTTAACTCCACACACTCCTACGGACCCTGGATCACTTTGTGAGGCCCATAGAGGTGGGAGTAGCAATTTCTGTGCCAGGAGAAGCCTCAGCTGTTGTCTGAAGGCAAACCAGAATCCTTCTGCTATTGTTGTTAACTGCCATTCTAGCCATGAATTTGGAAAAAGATTCTGATATGGAGGTCTCCTAAGGATAACCATAGAGCAGAGCACATATTTGCTTTGATCCAGCTTTCATTGCCTATCATTATCATCACTGGTCTGTTGTCATCACCTTCTCTTCTGCAAGACGGTTCTGCTCCTCTAACTCATTTAATCTGCTGCCTTCATAACGTCCGTTTACACAGAAAATTCTAAATAAGGCACATAAAGCTTCAGCAAGAATTGCTCCTGTAAAAATTTCTCACCTCAGTTCCTTCTTCCTGTACTTCCACAAAGAGTTGTAGGACTCATAAGGATCTTGGGTTGTCATTAAATAGCAAACCAGAATCCTTCAGAAAATTTCAAACAAAACCACATACAGATATTTTCTGCTTAGTCCAGTTACAAGACTTGTCTCTCTTACATTTACTTTCAAAAAGCAACCATCAGTCTCTGTTCCTAATCCTTCACTCTACTGAGCCATATATGTACCAGAAACAGACTCTTCCCCAAACAAGATATTTCTCTACCAGTAGGCACTAAAGCTTCTCCTCTGTCTCTATAGGCCAGCAAAATGCTCTGGCATGGGTGGCCAGATGTATTTGTTGTGATAATTAAGCTTTCAAACATCTATTCACCTGTCTGTGTCACTGTAGTATTTAATGGACCTTCTTACAGACAAATATACTGTATAAAACAATAATAATTACAAAAACCCAGCTGAGAAGGATAGTTGAAATAAAATGGACTGTCAAGACTCACTTATCTGGTATATTTGGATTTTAGTTGATGAAAAGGGTGTGAAATACATGCCATCAGAGTGGGAGGTGCACACAGCGGAACCCATTCAAACTAAACATCACAACATACATTTCAAACATTTGGCGAAGTAACTGATGTGCAATAGAAGTGAGAGGAAGCCATTAGTCTGGTCATTAACCAGAGCATAACCTGAGAACAATAACAGCCATCCTGAAAAAGTCAAACATATCTGCCAAATAACAAGGAGCAAAAGCCACCCTAGGACAAACATAACTCAAAAGACAGTGCAGGATGCTGCATTATTACTTGGCTTACATGACAGCTCATGGAGCAACAGGGATGAAGCATATTTTACCAGTTTGTTGCTAACAAAAAGTGTGGATATGTTTTCTAAATAGTAAAAAATTAGCTTTATATTCACAATGACATATTCAGTGACTGAAGATGTCTATACCTTAACTACATATTTGCAGAACAGGCAGTATAAAACTCATTATCTCTTGTCTCAAACAACAACCAAAGACAGTGATAAGCAAAAGAGGTCCATCAAATCATCAGTAGCTATAACCAGTAACTAAAGCCATAAGTTTGGCCATCAAATCGTAAGTGGAAAGAGAAGATAAAGACAGCCATTTGTTACAGTAATAATGATCCTATAGTCAATAATAACATTGCAAACATATAAAAGTTTAGTTGGATTTCACCAGCCTCCAACTTCCTAAGGTACTCTGCTTCAGGATCACATTGAGAAATTTTGACCTTCCTTATTGATTAAATGGCAATTTCATATAACCAATGATTAGATAATCCAATCTTATCTGCCAAAAGTGATCAACCTTATATGAAATAAAGGGCAGAAGTTGTGTAATTTACAGTACAAATGAGCTGGTTCCTGTGGCTCTGATTAAATAAAACAAAAAATCAAATTAAACAGTGATCAAATTATAGGGGTGGCACTTCAACAATTTAAATTTTTCATGATTCATTTAATTTGAGACAGCACTTAGATAAAAGCTAAATAAAAAAGAAAACCCTTTTTACTCCTTCTTTCTTTGAAGTTAATTAGTGTTACTTAAAAGTATTTCTTGAAATGCCATGGAGCTATTTTCAAAGTCATTCAAGTATTATATCTACACCACACATAGAAGTGCTGACAACATTCTCAATGATAAATTTAATTTGGGAATAATACTTCTACTTTTTAAAAATACTTTCCACCAGCTGTTTCAGTCCATTCCAGAGGTTGCTTCCATTACAGTACTTAAATGACATCTTCAAAGCACCAGCTCAGTTTATCCTGTCCTGAACTTCAGCAGACAATTCAGCCTGGAGAACGCAGGCAACATTTCCTGTGGGAGAAAGAGAGAGAGCAGGTGGCTCCCCCAGGACACCCTCCTCCTGGAGGAGGAGAAGGAAAGGTGTCTGTGGTCACTGATCTGCATCAGGCAACTGATACAGGTACAGGTGGGTATGTCAAGCATCAGGAAAGTAATGCATGCACTAGCAGAGCTATTTCTGGAGATGGACAGACTACAGCTGTGCCTGTCAAAGCAGGGGAGGGAAATACTGTGAAGCTGCCTCTGAGGAGTATGCATCATTAGACAGCTTTGTGCGATATAGCTGTTTTCCACTAATATGGGAATTAAGTTCTTTGACTGGAGAATTTGTATTAATATCCTGCCCAAAATGGCATGTGGAGCACACTGTCCATTTTTAATCAAGAACTCGATGCCAAAAAAGTAATTAAATTGTCACTGTGCCTCCTATATCCGAATCAATAGGTCAAATGTACACAAGAATGCATGGGTGGTCATTTTTGACAACCAACGTTCAGAAATAAAAAAATTACTCTAATCAAAGTAATATAAAAAGTAATCAGAGCTATACTGTGGAGAAATCAGAAGGCAGGTTCTTTCTGGAAATAATGCAAGTGATAAATCTGAAAACTAAAGATGGGATGAAATAAAATGAAAGTGATCGAGGTATATTTGGTACATTGTTTATTGATGCAATTTTAGAGTTGAAAACCTTGTGGAGCTAAATAGTGGTTTAAAAATTTCAAAAGAAAATAGCCAAATGGAGGTGGTGAAAGTATGACAACTTGTTTTAACAACGAATTTCCATTTATAGTAAAAACACTGATTAGATAGAAGGAAGGCAAGGTTTTGAGAGGTTCTTTAGCAGCTTTGTTGTTTTACTAACACTGTACCTCCATATCCAGTACTTCAACTATTTGAGGTTTAAATAATTCACTATTTTAGATTCTAATGTGTTGCTAGAAGTCTTTTTGATTCCTGGACTCAGGATTTTCTCCCCTCCTAATGCTGGAACTGGTTTTCAGTTGGCTAGAAAAACTGATTCTTGAAGACTTATGACTGAAGAAGAAGAGACCTCATTTGTCATTTCTTGTTCTGCACATTTTGGCAATGAGAAAAAGAATGCTTTATATGAGAATAATGAAGAATCACTTCTACGTATTAAACAAACTCTCCTTTTCTCCTCTTCATTCCTCTCCTTTTTTTTGTGAGTTAAATTTTTATAAGGTAGTAGTTATAAATACTTTTCAAAAGCAATACTTATGCATGATGGTCAAGGTTCAACATAAGATTAGTAAACCTAAATTTAAGCTGTTTTTATCCTGAAGGATAGAGTAGGACGTAGCTGCCCTGTGTACCTGTGGATGTACCCTTTCAGCATCAAACTAGTTCTATGACTGTCTACACACTATTTTCAAATCAATCTTTGGAGAAGGACCTCTCCATAGTAAACTATGTTTCTACCAGTGCCAAAATCCGTCCATCATTCTAATTAAGCTTCTTATTCCCTTAGGGCCACTGAGGAATTGATGCTGTTGAATCAAACATTACGGACAATTCAGTATAATATTGCCACCATTGTTTATCTTGAAATAATTACATTTTTTAAAGGCTGAGAGAAAGCTAAAAAAAAAATGCACTGCAGGTAAATATAGGCAGATGGCCAACCATGGAAAAATTTTTGGGGCGATACCTATAAGAAACTATGTAGAGTTAATCAGTTTACAAACCTATGAAATTCCAAAAGCAATAAAGAACCATGGAAGTAGATTGTAAGGTAGATCAGATAGTGATCTCTGGGGTTTTAATATAATAGCATATAACAGAATTTGGTTCTATATTTACATAACATACAAAAAGAAGAAAATTACAGTTGCAAATTTGAGCACATCAAAGGTGATGCAGCCTTAAATCAGCTCCCATTTATTATATATTATGATATAGTCTTTAATGACATGATAACACACCCCTACCTCATTAAGTGTGCAGAATGTGCTGTGATTAAAGGAAGAATGTTTTACAGTAGGAAAAAAAGTACCTTCTGTTACAGCACAGGATGAAAGCCCAGGAAAGCTAGATGTAATTCTGGTTCTATCACAAACTGCATATGTGATGGCTATCAGAAGGCAGATAAAAAAGGATTTGGAATATGTCTGCATGGCAAAACTTGTACTTGCTAATTTCTGAATACTTTATATTTTCAGAGGTATCTTTCTCTTAGCATCATTCTCTGTATGAAATATGAGTTACATGCAAGCAAACTACAAGAAAGTTATAAGATGCTCAAGTAGTCTTCTGCTGGTGATAAATGCTTTTTTAATTCAATTACATTAAAATACATAACAGTTCTTAGGAACAGTAAGCTAGGATAAGTCATTTTCACCACAATGCAAATTCAGTTCTAATAAACCTTGAGGAAATTAAAACATTCTCGCTCTTTTAGCTCATCTGATAGAGATTTACACATTGAGTCATGAACTAATAGAGGGTTTCAGTATTCAAAATACAAATTCACTTTAAAATTTCATATGTCCTGCTAATGCTTTTCTGTACAAAGTGTTTTGTTGGCAGACAGTCCCACTCTACACAAATAAACTCTAATTCTAGACCTAAAAATATCACGGTACAAAGTAAATGGTGCCTTCCATAGCTAAGCCATTGTAGATATTCTCCAACCATATCTTCATTAAAACACTTCCTTTCATGTTTGTTTTCAAAGTATTGCAGAACCTCCTTCTGAAAGACAAGCTGGAGAAGGCACTGTTTCAATTGTAAAAGATACTTCTTACACATAAGAAACAAGACAAAAAACATGCTAAAAAAGTAATTAGTATACTGAATAATTCACGATCATACGTTAAAATGTATAGAAAATCACAGGTTTATATTCTCTGATTCACTACTACTCATTTTATACACGAACATGTTATACATTTTTCAAAATGTTAGCTGAATTGCAATTGGCACTTGAAACAAAAGATTAGTGAGAGGAAAAGCTTTCATCAACTGCTAGTGCAGGTTAAATGAGAGCTAATACAGTAAATATTTTAAAACAATACTAGACTACAAATTGAGACATTTTAAACTGGAAAAATCTGTTTTGATTCAAATTAAGTTTCTCCAGTTGTTGCATCTTGAAACTTAATACTAGTTTTTAAAGCCAGTTCTATTTTTTCTGCAAGACAAAATATACATAAGTACACACTATTTATGAATCTGAAAAATATAAGTTTTCAAACCTGTAATGCTGAGGCTTTTGAATGCTAAAGAAATCTTTTAAATAATATTGCAAAAAGGAAAAATGCATCACAGAAGAAAATGAGAAAAACACATATGAGCTCATTTCTGACTTGTCAACAATTCTGGAGTAATATTATATACACTCAGTGATCTGCAGTTATTAATGCCCAAATAAATGGATCTACCAGTAAGTACATTCGGCTTCACTCAAAATATCCTGGCTTTTATTGACTTCAATACAAGCATTTGAAACTCATTTTTGTACTCTGCTGTATATTTAATTTATTTTAGCCTTATATTCCTAAATACCTCTTTTTTTATGATTGTAATTCTACATATATTAGTAATTTCAATCAATAGAAAGGATTAACTGTGTTTTGAAATGTGAAAAACAATATAAAGGTAGTACTCAGCAAATACATTAACTATACACTGTGTTTCATCTTAATTAATGAGGATTTAACAGGGTTAGCAATTGTAACCTGAACATTGAGATTTTGATATTGCTGCAAAATGCAAAAAAGATTTAGCACATCTTGGAATATGGACTGTAATACAAGAAGTGTGGTGAGATATTCAGTAACCATTTATGAAAGATTCTAAGATTAAAAAAGGGGATAATTAAGTTATTATCTCCACAGAACAAATTGTTTCCCTGCTATAAAATGTTAGGTAGAACATCCCAGTTTCTCTGTTGCTGTACTAACTGTACACATATTTAACCCTTCTTTTTCCTGCTTTATAGCAAGTTCAAATTAGATTTCCTACGAAGATGAATCAAGCTCCTTGATTTCATAATTCCCATGAAAACAGTATTCAGGACACTTTGAGAGCTGAAGGCTCCCTACCAGAGGACAAAAGCTTTTCATTTCTAAGGGTGGCTGAAAATGGACGAGGCTCTGCAATTTGTAGTTTATACCTGAGGGGACTGGTTCACATTAAGCGCTTTTAATTTATGGATCCCAAATTGAGCTCCGTGGACCTGTTTCTGGCCCTTGCCCTGCTCATGCAGAGAGCGGCAAGCAGCCAGCTGTAGCCAGTGACTGCGAGGGCTCCTTCCACTGCGAGGGCTCCTTCCACAGCCCCCTGCGGCGGATGTTTCCAGAAGAAAGCTCCGCAGCTGGGGAAAGCAATGCAGTGACGGCTTGTTTCAGGGTTGTGGGCACAGCAGGACGGGGCGATTTGCATCCTCCACCCTCCACTGTGCGCTGAATGCAGCTGAAGCAAGTCAGAGAATATAAATCCATGCTGGTCCTCCTCACATCCTGCACGTCAGCAGTGTTGTAACATCAGGTGCAAAAAAATAGAATGGATAAATATTTCAGATTTAAATGTAAAAAACCGAGACTTTGGGAATTCTGTTAGCATTAAAACCCCTTTCAATAACGGGTTGTTAGCAGCACAGTTTTTGCTTAGACAACCCTAATAGTTTCTTAAAGTCATCATTCCTGTCCTAACCTCTGTGGGAACCTTCTCTGCCTCAAAGTGCTTATGGCAAGTTATACAGCAAAAACTTGCACATTATTAGGTAGGTGGGAGGCATCTTGGTATTTTTTCCTCCTCAGGATTCCTCTGATACTGAATTGAATGTCTGCCAACCTTTGGATGAGCACCTGCATGACAGAATGTTTCTATATGAGTGTTGAAACTATTCTTAGACAACATTTGTTTAAATATTCCCTTTTTAGTAGACTTGCTTGTGGCTCTAGAGTGCTAAATATGTCTATACATTGAGTCACCACCCAGCTTATGTCCAAAACGCTTAATATTTGGCCTGTGTGAGTTTGGGGAGCATGATTTGTTTATGAAACTTTTAAAATTTAAATTCCAGTGAAAAATAAAAATCTTGAAAGGTTTGTTTTAAGTGCATGTATCTGTTTAACTTAAAATGAAGAGTTACAGGAGTCCTGTAGTCCATATCAGGGGAAGTTATCTCATTATATTTCCTGGAGATAGGTCAAAACACACAGCAATGCCCTTCACTAAATAAGGTGGAATCTGGAAACTTTCCTTTAAAGTCTCAGATGTTTTTGCTCGTATCCACAGTCTCTGTAAATGCTGGAATACATTAAGAAATTCATAGTCAAAGGCCATTCACTTATAAACTAATCCCTAGATCTTCAAATACCAAGCTCCTGAACTTCCATTGACTCCCAAAGGCTTTAGTGACCTAAAGTGGTTCAGAGAGACTTTTTTTTTCCTTCACACCAGTAGTCACAAGAAAATGTCAGACATACTTGGCACCATCAGCTATTACTGCTCAATGAAAAAAAAGAAGACTCTTGAGTATAAAATTTTCTCTCTTGGGAGGAATGGAAAGGGAAACCTGCAGAATGGGTATCTCAACCCCAAATTTGTCACTGTCTCACAGTCAGGAGGGGAGAGTGGCTGCAGGCAAGCCAGATTTTTTCTGCACAAGTCACTCTAGCAATATTTTGCCTCTCTTTTGTGCCACTGTGCAAGTGACACAAGGGGGCTTGCAGTGTATGCTGATTTGAAGTAATTGAAGACTCAGTGTTTTCTTATTGGAGTAAAAATTTCCAGAATAACAAAAGGCTATGATTCCTTGACAGCCAGCCATATGTAACAAAATAAAGCCACTTTAAACTTGTGTTCTGTTCTAACAGAAATTCTCTGTGCAACAGAGAAAATTTGAGTAATTAATGTATTTTTACAAAAAGGGCAGAAATAATTTTCAGACATATCTAGCAAGTTCTGTGGAGATATGTCATGATAAATCTTGAAAATAAAATAAATTGCAGAATTAACCAATAGACTTATGCATATATTTTAGACAGATAGACTAAAAAAACCCCTACTTTCCATAAGCTCACTGGCAAATGTGAATGTTACTTCTATATTTTTCCAGTTACCTGCATGAGTCTACCTCACTGAGGGACTACAGACTTCCTGGGACTGATTAGCACCAGAACCCATGGAGTGTCCCTAACAGAACACTCAGACAAAATGCCATACTTAGAAACTAGGAAAAATACTTAGTGGATAAATAAAAAAGTTATGAAGCTGCGACTATAAATAGAGCTTAGAACATCTCACTTTTAGCTCTTTTTCAGCGATCAAGCAAAGCAGTTATTAAGTGCTAAGAAATTACCAGTTTTCAAATGTGGTTATTTTGAGTACATTTACCCAGTAATAGCTGTACTGCTTAAGTTAAAATGCATGCTAGTAAAATGACTATGAATTGGTAATAATTAACAGGAAAAATATAAAAGTATTCTTTTACCTTTGTTAATAAGCTGATGATATCTAGTTTTGATGGCATTCCAAATACACGTATTTAGAAACAACTGTGAAGTGAAAGTTAAATAGGATTATAGAAAAATGTCAAAAATCAGAAATAGGCAGCAGTTCAATCGTTTCCTTTCTCATTGGATGAAAACAGGAATTTGTTTTAACATTAAACACTTTACAGTGTACTGCACACAGGAATGTATAAAATTAAATGCCAAAAAATTAGGGCTAATGACTTCACTTCTAGGATGTGATCTGCATTTGATAAAAATTGACAGCATCACTAGGAGCTTCAGAAGAAGAAAGATCAGACTGCTAGCTTTCAGAGTCAGATTTCTTCCAGCTGCCAGGAAAATTAGGGTCACAGAAAACCGCATCCAAGTCAACTGAAATTTACATAGCACAAGTCCTGACCATGTAGTGTCTCTACAGACAGGTGCACAAAACTTGGTCGCAAGCACAGAATTATCTCACAGGTCTCAAAGACAACCTCTTTTTCTTGCAGTAGAATTACAACTGACCAAATGTAGGAGCTCTGAAAATCTATACAGTTAGGCTATTTTGGAGCAGAAAAGTTTACTACCATATCCCACAAAACACAAGGAAAGTGGAAACAATGGGAAAGGCTCATTTTCTCTTCCCCAAAGAAAGTGACCTGCAAGGAATTTAGCCACAGGTTTCAGTGAAATCTGAACATCTCTCCACTCTAAGAAATTATTTTTTATTAATTCAAAGACTTCTCAAGAATGCTGCTCTTCTTAAAAACTCTCATAGAGACCCTACTAGCTTTTCTGCAAATGGAACGTCTGTCCTATCTTTACTAGACCTGCAGTAGATTGGTTTAGTAAACCAAAATATTTCACCCTGCTTTATATGCTTATATGCTTCATTACTACATTGTTTAAGTACTGGAATTACTTTCTAGGGCGAAGCAACAAAATGGAGTTAAATTATATGGCTCAACTACTTCCATGGTCAGTTTTCTGTGGCTCATCCCAACATCTCACTTCTCCATGCAGTCCTTATTCAGAAGCACCAGGATTTTTGACAGAAGTCATTTGTCTTTTTTTTTTGCACATATTTTCACATAGAATATTTACAGAAATGTAGGATTCCAGCTTGCAATTCTTGCACCTAAATATCTTGTTGTGAATTTATGGTCAGTGGATGAATTTGACCTATGACTGAAAGCATCTGAAATGATGGCATGACAATGTTGTTATGGAAATGCCTAACATTTGAAGCCATATGACACAGTAATTTTAAACATACCTTGTCTGAGAACTAAAGATGAATTCTCAGTTGCATCACCAACAGACATATGGTCTGAAATCTGTTCTGTGAATGTGAAAATTTTGCCAACGCAATTTATAATTATTTTACAGATTGGATTAGTTGATAAGGTATTATATTTGATTTGTTCATATTGACTTTAAATCCTAGCAAAGAAAACAACACCATTTATACTGTAAAGAAATTGTGACATTTTAACAAATCAGCCAAAATGTGAGTTAGAGGCACACTGTAGCCTCCATTTAAGCAAATGATTTGATATTAACAAGAGGCTGTGAATGCAGTTGTTGATATCAATGAATCTACGGTTTACAGAACAGTCAATACTGAAGCAGGAGTCAGCACATGGAAGATGAGTTATTCAAGTGGTGAAATATATGTGGGTCACCAGTGAGAAATACACATATTCAGTTCCTCTCCATTTTTATTAGTAGAGAGGAGAATGGCTAAGCAGGAGGAAGCAGTGTCAACTCTTCCGGCACTGTAATGGGGAAGAAGGTAGAGGAGAATAATGCAGAGTCAATTTACAAGTATTACAGATTATTTTTAATGCCTCATCTATTGTCATTCCTGCCCAGAAAGGCTTTAAAAAACTAAGTAAAAAGTCAGAATAAAGTTCTCCATTTATTTCTGCGAGACTCTCAGTCATGACGTGGTCTGAGAGGATCTACTTTTGAAGTGGGAAAAGTAGATGAAATAATTTGTCTCTTCTGAAACCCCCTGCATAGAGCTTTGGTTCTTGATCTTTTGTTCCTAACACAGCTGGGAGGTAAAATGTTTATTTCTCAGTGACTACATGTGTAAAGACAGAGGCCTAAAAGAAGAGGGTTTTTTTTTTCAGGCAGCGAGAAGTCTCAAGCCTATTCACAAAAGTGTTCTTTGCCACCAAAATTGAACTGTATATACCACGGTCTTTTTTTTTTTTTTTTCCCTAGGGATCAGTGATACTGAAATTCAAAATCACTTCCAAACAATATTTGGCACTGATCTCACTCTTAATTTGAAGCATGTGGTACAAGACAGACATGTGATTCCGTAATCAGTTGCCCTTTAAACAAATAGACTTGAAGTTTATAGCAGACACATTATCAGTAAAATTAACCATTTAATTCCACTTCATATAGGATAGATCTTTATTCTCCTTATCTGCACCTTTCAAGAAACCTGTAATGGTTTTCAGTAATTTCTGAGAAACTCTGAGCAATTCTGCCAGTCAATCCAGCTGTCTGCAGTGCTGTGTGTTTGTGCTCCTTTCCTTATATCATTATGAGGACAACAAAGTCTGATATTGATAATAATTTCTCAAAAGCACTGATTTCACTTAGAGTGAACAGCCAAAGGCAGTGAGGCTGATGAAAAGCAAAGCAGATACCTCTTGGTGTTTTGTACCTTTTCTCCATCAGAATGTGATTTTCCTTTATAATGGGTTCACTTTCATGAGAGAAAAGATCTCAGAGGCTCCCACATATAACATTTATTTCTAGTTCTCAAATAAATAATGGCATCTGACTCACAAACTAAGGCTGAGGATCCAATTTTCATAGAATCATGGAATAGTTTATTTTGGAAGGGAGCTTTAAAGGTCATCTAGTCTAATCTGCCACTTTACACCAAAGCCCCAGTTTGAAAATATTTCCTTCTCAAACTGGTGAAGGCTGTTCTGCCAGTAAAAGTTCCAACTTCCTCTTCTTCCTCTTTTCTTCCCACAAGATAGGAAGCACCTCTGAACCTCATTTTAGCATCTCCAAACCTTTCCAGACAAAACAATCAGCTCCTGGAACCTTTCTCAAGAATCACATATTCCAGCTATTTCCCAGAGACAGAAGTGTCCCAGTGGAAATTCCCAAAGTACTTCTTCTACTAGGAAGCATTTGCAATTATCACATTTCTAAATACTGGGGCATGTGGGTGGAAATGCCTGCCTGAACAAATTCTATCAAGTTCCCACTGCTCAGTCCAGGTAAATTGATATCAGGATAGCCAACATGCCTGTTCACCCGAATAGCATTCATGGAATTAATTTAAAATTAAACATTTCAATATTATCCTGATTTAGATTCATTTGGATGTTTATACAGATTAATATTACCATAATATTAAACAAAAAAAAAGCATATAAATTACAAGAGTATTCAGTAATAAGCTCAGTAGTGTTACAGTCAAGGTTTCCATACTACATCAAAGACAGTATTGTAGTTAGATGTGTATCTTTTATTGTTTTGGGTTTCTTAACTAATATTCATTATATTTATCTCAGGAGGACATAATTTAATCTAATGATACATTACCCTTTGGAATACCAGAAATGCCAGAGCCAAAGCATAACATATAACACATGGTATGAGCAGGAAGAACACAGGCATAGCCTTATCTGCCAGATTTATTCTGTGGAACAGAATACAATTGAATTAGTTAACTCTCAGATTTCAAGAGATGCTGTCAAGTACCTTTTAATTTTACTAAGGTTACCTATTTTCTTGAAAGAATTTACAATTCAGAAATTAAGAGGCTTAAAAATGTTGCTTCTTACATTTTTCTTTTTCTTTATTGCCATTTTTTAGAATGGATGCTGAAATAGTTGCTGTTTTTTCTTCAATTCCTTCACCAGTTTTATGTAATTCGATTTTCTCTTAAATCCCTGATGCCTTCATGGCAAGTTGAAAACCACTGGGTGATAACGTGGCTCTGCTTAAGTCAATGATAAAGTTAACAGAATTTCAATCCCTATTTGTAGGGGCATGCTTTAAAATTCAATGTTTATACTTAGTAGCTCACAAAACTACTAGCTAGGTATATAAATCATGGCGATAGTAATTTAATATTACACATGTCAACGCAGAGTGTGTCTTGAAGGCCCAATTACACATCTAAATTGCTGAAAGGTTGTGAGTCAAATTTATGATCTTTTATACTGAGAGAAATAACTTCCTAACTCCAGCTTTGAGTAAATATTTTTCTCTTTTCTCATGTGAAAACTCATTAACTGGACTTGTTGTTTAACACTATTAATTTAAATCATGTATTTGGACCGTCTTTAACCAAAAATCTTTCCCTAACTACTCCATAATGAAGCTAAATTGTGAAATAAAAGGTATCCTTCCATTTTTTATTTCAGAAGTCACCAAGTTTGAAGCTATCATAGCAGACTTTGAGTAACTCAGTACTCAAACCAGATAAAGTACTGTGACTGGAAAGCAGGGTGCTAAACTGTGCAAATGGTACCAGAAATCAGCAAAGTCAGTATTGCATATCTGTAGCTTGACTCTGCACCTTGTATACTGTTAATTCATTAGGAAATTTACTATGTGCTTTTTATCACAATGCACAATGACTAAGCGATCATTCAATGATCACAAAATCAGATTATATCACCGGACAAAACCCTCCAATTTACATGTATAATACCAAAAGCCATAGGTGTGTTCTTTCCCATCTGACTTTAGCTGTTAGAGATTTATGTATTAGTTTCACAAAGAAAGAGAAACATCTTCGAATTTGTAAACTTTTGAATTTATATTAGGCACTTACATAGATTAAAGATCATTTTAGGTTATTGAACTCAAGCAAAGTCAGTCCTGTACCTAGTGTATGACTGACTTCAGAGCTGTGAAAAAAAAAAATCTCTGAAGAAACCTCTTGTGGACATCTTACTCCCACAGATGCAGTGGATTGTTGTGTGGAGTACCGAGAAAGTCCATAAGATGTCTTGCAGAATTTCAATATTCCAGGTTTTATTTGTTTTTAACAGAGTACAAAAACTGCCTCAGTAGTACCAGGTATTTGTATCATATGAAGGACTAAATATGTTACTTTCACTTTGCAGAATCTCAGAAAATTGGATGAAATAATTTCATTTACTAATTCACCAAACATACCCTGTTGAGGTTCTTTTCTGATAAAAACAATATAGTCATCTATTGCCTATACATACTTTCACCTGGCCTTAAACTGAAGAAGGAGAGACAAAGATGCCCACTATGGCTCACTTGAATTGAAAAAGATTGCATATTGTCCTTTTAGAAAAAAATTGCCAAATTAAGGTTTTTGTACCACTAATCTAATTGCAAAATGTAATTACACTTTGGTTTAGGTATAATTAGTAATAATATAAAAACCTCCTGGTTAATTTGATAGTAAGTGGAACTAAGAGAATCAATGTTCTCTTTAGAATTCATTAAAACAGGAGTTCCTGTACTGCTCTCAAGTGTTGAGAGTTCTATAATAATTTTCTACAATATAGAAAAGTTCATTTAATAATCTCAGTTGTTTTTTTTTTTAAAGTTACATCAGCATACTAGGGAACAATTTCTTCCAGTGTACAAGTGATTCTTTGTAAGGGAGTAATTTAAACTCTAGTTGCTGTTATCAGCTGGAATGCACACCAAGAAGTATCCATGGGCTATCATCTCCCTCACAGACATTAGAGATTGAAATGAGTGGCACAACAGACATTTTTAGCAGTTCAAGGAGCTGATGTCGTTCAGTTTCATCAGCTACAGTACAGCTGGAGTTGATGAATCATCACCCACCTTTGTCTGTGCTTTTGGGTGAAGCTTGGATAGATTTTCTTTTCACTTCCTTGAATTTTACCCCTGCACATCAAACAGTTGAAAGTAGGGTAATGTTGTCATCAGTTGTTCCAAAGTAGGGAAGAGCTGAATATGAGTGCCATCATTCCAGAGCAAACAAAAGAAAGGGTTCTGGTACAGGTTTTGTTGGCAGAGCTAAGACAGCTTGGCTGGTTTCCTCTCTTTGATGGGGACTACTTTCAAAGACGATGGGAGGATAAACGCCCTCCCCCCACCCCGGTATGTACTTCTGCCTTCAGCTTATTGAATTCATAGTGTCATATATCTTCAATCTTTACATGAAACTTCTTGATTAGTCTGTTAGTATCCAAATCTAATACATTAATTTCATACCCTAAAATAAATAAATTAAGAAGTTACTCTTTCAAACTTAACAAACCAGTAAATAACTTAAAAGGGCTTTTTTTTAAGTAAAAATTTTAAACAGAGAAAAATATTGACGTTCCCTATCTGTATTACTCTGGTAAGCTTTTCAAGGTGCCACCTGACATTATGCAGTGAAATGATTTCCAATTGCTCTTCAGATTTCTGGAGCTTAGAAATAAACTTGAAGAGGGCTCACTTGTCATTTTAATATTTTTTTTCCTTAGGATTTGTAATTTATTTTGTGGTGTGCTCTAGTGTTTAGACTTTACCAAAGACACATGAAATTTCTGCTAAGATCAAAACTTCACCATGTCTGTGATAGTTAGGGACTGTTATTGATTCAGCTTTCATTTCTAATCAATGGAAGTTCACTGGAGAAGTTGTGCCAAACCAGTGTTAATTCCCCCATCATGCACACTGTCAGAAGGCGGTGTTTACACTTTGTCCTCTAATTGTGCCTGCAGGCTGCCCCTGAAGCAGCCCTGAGGGTGGGCTGGCAGAGAAATCACGCAGGAGCTTGGGTGGAGAGGAGAAGAAGAGTTCCTTAAACTGTCATTGTAGAATGTGTCAGCGAGCAGAATCCTTGCCAGTGCAAAGTCAGGCAGACTACATCAAGCTAAAAGTAATACATAGTCTAGCTCTCTTTTTACAGTCTTAGAAATCGCCAAGATTAAATGTTTTCTGGATTTGTTTTCTCCTTATGTGTCTAGGACTATGCACAAGGATCTTTCTGTTTAGGGTAAGAATAAAAAAAATACCAACACTTGTAACATGGAAAAGGAAAAAGGATTTGAAAACAACTTGGCTATTTAGGAATCTCCTATTGTGCTAAGTCATTATTAAAGAAACAAAAGTAAAATAACTAGAAAGAGCTGGGGCCCCTCAGACAAGAAAATGATTGTACATGAACTTAATGAATTGTCTTTACAGATTACATAAGAAGACTGAAAATGTATCACGGGAAAATATTCATAAAACATAGCTCCATTTTTCCACCCAACATGGGTTGTTTTGCAAAATTACTCTTTTCACCAGAATTAGATATAGGACAAAAATTTAATTGCATGGCTATCTTGGCAAGTAGAACAAGAATTTCCAAACAGACCACAACAATACTAATGTGGGACAAGCTATCAATTTTTCTGCATTAAACTATGATGGTTGCAAGTAAAGTAGGAGAAAGCTTTAATAGTATGATTATTGTATTAAGAGCCTTGTAGAAGCCATTAGTAAAAACTATTTTCCAAAAGTAGCAAGTAATATTTTCCAGGTATTTTTTTCTCTGCTTATTTTTATTTAAAATGAAACACTCCTATGAAAATTTCTGTTGCTTAGGAGTACATTTGTTCCACAGGGATTTTTATTTCAAGTCAGAAAAAAGCAGCAGCAGATGATAAATTCCTATGTGCGTATTTTTATGCAAATATCTCTGGTAATCAATAGGGAAAAGTGATAAAAAAACATATATGCTCTAGAAATAGAATTTTTTCTATAGAAAATGTTTTCAGAATTTCCCATGAGAAGACAGTAGTTTTAAAAAGTAAGTTGCAAATGCCATTTTTAATCTGAAAAAAATAAATCTATGGCAGGTTTTTCACAATATATTTATGAAAGGCATAGAACTAAAGATTAAAGGGTGCACACACTGTCAACCTTGGAAGCAGTACCCATTAATTAAATATATGCACAATTCTAGCTTTTACATTGAAAACATACCTTTGTAAGAGCACCTGGCTTAGCATTCCCTGCTATCTTGTCACCAGGCTGCTAGCAGGAAGAACAGCTACTCCATCACCCAAATATTTTAAGCCTCAAGAACTTCAACAGAGGCCAAATGCTGTCTGTGTTTTCTGCCCCTGCTCATTTGGGGATGTTGCTGTGCTGTGCTGGTTAGGACCCTCCCTCTATTTTCCATCTTGTCTTCTTGTCTTGTTTCTGTCACCTAGTTGTTTTTATCACTCACTCTTCCACCATATGACAAATTTGTCCTTTCCCATTATTCCTGTCAAACCTGTGAGCTGACTGGTTTCCACTTCAGATCTCTAGAAGGCATACCATAAACATACAGCAAATAGGGAAACGAAGCTACAGGTAGATACACATGCATCATAGATTGCCATAATGGATTACATTTGCTTGCATCATTACTTTTTACTCAGAAAGATAAAGCTGCCAAGTCATTCAAAAACAAACCTCCAGAAAACAGTGCAACTTGGGCCATTTTAGCTTCCTCAATTTATCCATTCATGTTTAAGAACACATGCAAGAAAATTATGGCTTTTCTGCCCTGTCTTTGAAGGGACTTGCAGCTTAGTACTCACAAAGAAAGGTCAAACTCTTTCTACACAGTCTGTTCTCCACCTTACTCCTTTGTCACCTTGAGATTACTTTTCAAATTATTACATTTAGTTCAACCTAGTCCATTTGAGGCACCTTTCTTTAGACCAGACGCAAAGAGACCTCCTTCTATTGCAGGGAGTCATGCCCAGTTTTCCCCAAGGCTTGATGGAGCACTCCCAGCTCACTGTGGATATGCAGATAGTGGTATTCATTTGCACAACAAATTTAAGCCTATCAGCTGCATATTGTTTTGCCCAGCTACAGGGCAATCTTGAATCTAAAGCAGTTCTCTCTGTCCAAAGAGCAAGATTCAAAATAATTATATGTAAAAACAAAACTGCATTTGCCCATCCTTTACCATATGCACCTTTACTGTGCCACCGGACAACCCACTTCCCCTGCAGTCTGACTCCATCGCCCGTTGTCCTCCAGCAGGTAGGTTCTGAGTAGTAGGACACTAATGAGAATTCATAAAACTTGAGTTCCTCTTCTTACAATGACATTTTGGTTCATAGAGGACCTATGCAGACAAACAGCTCTTAGCCTGTTGTCCACAAATACAGGGTGGCTGTATCTTTCCAATCCTAATTCTCCAGAACAAAAAAGTGGGTTTATGTTCAAGTTAATATGTTGAAAAATTCTTAGCATTAGTCTTAACTCCTAAACTGTAGTTGCAGTTTATCCCAGCAGGCAGCCAAACACCACACAGCCAGCCATATGATCACTCCCTCTCAGTGGGATGGCAGAGAGAATCGAAAGAAAGGTAAAACAGTAGATTGAGATAAAGACACTTTAATAGTATAGAAAAGGAAGGCGGAAAATAATGATGATAAAAGAATATATAAAACAAGTGATGCAATTGCTTACCGCCTGCTGACTGATGCCCAGCTAGTCCATGAGCAGCAGGTTTCCACCCCGTTCCAGCCAGCTCCCCACCAGTTTAATTGTTCAGCATGACACCGTATGCTATGGAATATCCACCCCTGTGGTCAGCTGGAGCCAGCTGTCCTGGTGTGTTCCCTCCTAGCTTCTTGTGCACTCCCAGCCTACTTGCTGGCAAGGCACTTACAAGAAGTTGAAAACTCCTAGACTTAGTGTAAGTGCTGTTCAGCAACTAAAACGTCACTATGTTACTGGCATTATTCTCATCCTAAATCCAAAACACAGCACTGTATCAGCTACTAGGCAGAAAATTAACTCCATCCCAATCAAAACCAGAACAAGTTCCTGAAATAATTGTCCCAAGCTTGTCATTGATCGGGTCAGGTCACACCCTTCACTGACCATTGGGCAAGGAGTAGATAAGGTACAAACCAGATCACCTGCAGTCCAGTCTTTAAAAAGAAAGAAAATTTTAGGCAGAAATTCCAAGGTCAGTTCAATTTCAACAGGAAAATAATTGACACCAGGCATGAATAACCTCCCATCTTCACTTGCATGTGCTTTTCACATTAAAAAAAAATCAAATTATTTGTAAAATAAATGGATAAAAGCCAAAAGTAATAAACACAGTCACAATTATGAAATCTTTATCAAGTATATGACTATAGGTGCCACATTTGGTAAGAGGTGTCACATTTATCAAACATACCAAATTATCAGTTATTCTTTTCACATAAATAGCATTGCAAAAACTCAATTCAGATTGTGGAATGTTTTATATTCAAAACTGGTTGAGGAAACAATTTTAATGAAACTCATCTCCAAATCTTTTTAAGACAGTTAAACTACTTTAATTATATAAAATATAAGCATCTGAGCATTTGATTGTTTTAATGTAATTCCTGACAATTTTTCTTTTCAAAGAGCAAAATAAAAATTGAAAATTCAAAAAATGGATAATGTTAGTTTAACATGTTTTGATTATAAAATATCAGTGTAAACAAATATTACGAAATGTAATATAATTTTGACCAATACATATTCAACCAAATAGTATTCTGTGATGGAAAATTGAATATCAACACATTTTCTAATGGCTTTGAGGACCAGATTTTGCATGAAAAAGAATGGAGTAGAAAAAAATGTACAACTTAGCATTCAGTGGACGTTCAGACAGTGTAATTTACATGTATAGGAGACAGAGGGAAGTCATTAAAGGAAAAGCAAATTATGGGATGGTGGAAGTCAAAATCTGTTCCTTTAGAACTTTAATTAGCTACCCTCATCATTGCTTTTCTCTTCTGCCCCATTTCATTCAATCTAAATGATTTTAATGCAGTACCTAAATTCAGGGATAAATTACATGTTTTAATAAATACAACTATTCTGTGCTAGGCTCAGTCTACAGCTTGTCACTCTTATGACATCTTACTGTCTTACATCTGACTAAACTTAAGTCAGCTTTGGAAGATTCACTCACTTTACCATATCTGTATCGGAAGCACAATTTGAGGACAGCTTCTTATAATTTTAGAAGTGCAGTAAGAATTTTATGGCAAATATTTATTTTTAAGGATTGTTTTGCTTGATTAAATACAGCAGTTCCTACTGTTGTGCACAGCATGATTTATATGATGTGCCTGATATTACATTTACTGCACACTGTCCATGCAGTTTCGGCTTTCAATGTACCATAGGTTGTCATTTGTGGGTTTGAATTACTATGTAGGACACTTGATGTTCCTCAGCAATCATTCTATGATGTTTTTAAGGTCTGGAAAACATCACTAGATCAGTTTACTCTTGATTTATATTTTCAAGGCAGTCACCACAAGAAGTCTAGGATGTAGTTTATTTGTTTGTCAACTGAGAGTTGAGATTCTTGAACAGTGTTCCTGGTGAAAGGGTGAAAAATATTTGGAACTGGGTTTGTGCAAAATTTTTTCGAAGGATGACATTATCTTCAGTCCTGATCTTTGTGGCCATCTTCTCTATTGTTATCAATTTTCCTACATTGTTTTTGACTACCGATTCTGGGTGCATTTTGCTCCATCAATTTTACCAATGCTATAAAGCATGTCATATCCCTTCTCCTGCTCAAGACTCCCACAGCCATACAGCCTTTGTTTTGCTCAGCCAACTCACTGTATTAGGAATTCAGAATGAGTCCATTTTCTGCTCTAGACCATGAACCTTTCTGAAATCACTGTATGCCAGGAAACAAGGCTTCATTCTACAATTTCATTGTTACATACATAGATCGACATTCAGAGTCCATTATGTTTGAAGTGGCCAAGGCTGCAGGATGAACCAGCCTGTGTGTGTGGCTGGCACACCCTCCCCAGGCTGGGCAGGGCATGGACATGCTCCCAATGCAGGAGATTCTGCCCCAGGGGCAGATGCCAGTCTCCAAAGCCAGCATCATAATGTCAGGACAGGGATGCTGGAGCAGGTCTCACAAGCAAAGGTAGCAGCTTCCCATTTAGCAAGGAGTAATAATATGTGGGATGAAAAAAGACTTAAAAGACAAATAATGAATTAAGAAATAAATCTCTTGTCATCTTTCATTTTGCTTCTTGCTGCCACTCTCTCACATAATCTATCAAATCACATTAAAAACATTGGGGTCTAGTGATCACACATTATCATTTGCTCCACTATAATAACAATTAACAGTGCAGTTTTAATGTTCTCATATATGAAGAATGTTTCAGCTTTTTTCAAAACGACATAAAAAAATAGTAAAAGTCTTGTGAAATGAGACACAACCTGTTAACAGTTGCTGTGACTCTTTGGCAAGTTACTTAATCTTCCCTCTTGATTTTTCTTCCAATATTAACTCATCTTTGCCTTACAGAGTTTGATGTAAAGACTAAATAGAAATTTTGGAACACCACTTAGTATGGCAAGAGCTACCAAAAAATGAGTGTATGCTTTGAATGAAAAATTACTTATTATATAATAAAGTTATATGATTATAAGATTATATAATTATACAGTAAAATACATAAAATTCAAATACTAACAAGTGAATATTGAAGCTAATGAAACAAAACATGAAAATGAAAATGAAATTAATTTCTGTTAAAATAATTTTAAAATTAATTTGATTTGTGAATAGGCTTCCCTCAAGGTTCTATTTCTATAAAATAAATTTTAAAAATTTTGCCTCACTTTTAAATTAATAGCAGTTTATGGACAGTCCTTTAATTGTCTTTTAATTTCTTTATTCTCAAACCATAGGTAGTTGTTAGAACTTTTACGAGATCTGAAATGAGCAATATCTGAATATAAACAAACTTTAATCTCCTCTGGTTTCAAGCACTATATTGGGAAAACCTTTAATAAAATTGAAGTCATTAGCTTAAGTTGCAACTACAATATAAACAGGCATCCATTAAATACTATAATCACCACATCCTTGCTGTTACTTTTATGTTCATACTTACACTAAGGGAAATTTACAGCTCCACAGAAACCACGGGCATCTCAAAGCCTCGAAGCACTTGCAGTGTTAACCTGAATTTGGAGCAAAATGACATAAAGAGCTGACTTCCTGGAGCCCTGGGGAGGGGTCATGCCTGTGGAGAGCAGGTATGGCCGGGGTAAGGCCGTGGGGCTGGGGCAATGGGCTGGGGCTTGTGGTGGTGCTGCGTCAGCAGGTACACTGCTGGTCACTGCCTGGCTGGAGGAGATGGGAGCTGACTTTGCTGCTCGTGTTGCTTTCTTAATAAAGCATGGCAGGAGGTCAGCCTGCACATGTTGTGGATAGGAGGAAGTCCCCACACCATGCCCCAAGGGGAGGGGAGGGGAGAAAAGAGCATGAGCTAGTCTGTCTCTTTCTTCTCCATTCCTAACCTCAGGCCCCCACTTATTGGGCATTGCTTCACTACAGTTGCAAATGAGTGAAATCAGGGTCCTATAAGAAGGAATGACTCAAAATTTAACTTTGAGAACCAAATGATGAGGTGTGTTAGACATGTGCAACCACTTGGTCTTTGGTGATAGATTTTATGTTCCTAAAACTTTATTGCTTTGTCCATAGCAAGTTAAATCAAATGTATCACAAATTGCAACTAAAAGACTTCTTACTTCTTTCCATGAGCAGCTGGAGAAGTCTGGCATAGGACTAATAATTTTTAGTTGACAAAACTTACAGTGTTTTTAGAATACTTTTAGGAGAGGGGGAAAGATGTGGGGAGAAAATGTTGAAAGGAGAAATAGAATCGGGCATCAATTGGAAACCTTTGTTCACAAGAGTACTCTTGCTTAGACTATGGAAATACTTTTTGAATATCTGTCATCCTCCAATTTTGTCTTTATTCATTGTTTCTTCATCTCTTTCTTGGTATGTTCAATCTTTATACTCCACCCCTGCCTATGCCTCTTCATGTCTTCTTCTCACAACACAGAGATTTTTTACAGACAGTGTCACCAACTTATTTGAATTTCAGGTAATGGAAGCAAATAATATTTTAGTGGCAGAGAAATGAATCCAGAACACTTACAGCTTATGCTTTTATATATTGCTATACTGCAGTGTTAAAAATCATGGCCTGTAATTACTTTAAAGTACAATTTCCAATTCGAACATCCTAGAAAAATGCTTTCAACCAGGTGAAATCTTAGCTCTTGACCTCTGTTCTTGTGCGCAGTTGTGAATAGCCATCTGGAAAGCCTGTACGTATTGCTACTCTCCTGCATGTGCATATGATTACTGATACTAAGGAGTACATAGGAGTGACCTTTTAATGCTCCTATGTTGGGCAAACTGTATTTAATTTTTAATTTAATATGAAATAAGGTTTAACAATATTCTCAGAATGAACTTGGGAAGGAATATAAAGTTTAAACGAGGAGAAATCATTCACTGAAAACCATTTAAATAACATACAGTTTTATCAACTCTGGTAACTTTACTACTATGCAAATTAGGAATTTGCATGGTGATGTGTTTTTTGGAAAAATTATTTGTGGCACGTAAACATAAAAACACACCTATATAGAAGTCCTTACATTAAATAAATTGAAGTCTTTATTAGTGTCATTGCTACTTATTTTAAGGGTATATGAAGTCTCTTAAGTACTATAAATATGTATCCTTCTTACTGGTTTTGGTGTATCCATTGAAGGAATTTAAGACCGCATCAACCAAAATTGCTATAAAGTATTCCACTGAAAATATTCAATCTAGCACTGCAAAACATATCACCCTCATAAAAATGGACTGCTAATGAGATCACAAAGTTCTAAATTAGAGCAGAAATAAAATCAGACTAATCTAATAACTTCTTCATGAAAATTTTAACAAAAGACAAAGTAATTTAGTTAAATTAAGTATGCCGATAGTCTAGGGTAAAAATCTTCAGAATGCTCCATTCAATTTGTTCTGGTAAACTAAAGGGAAATTGCAGACATCCAAAATGCCTGACCTCGGAAAGGACCACTGGAAATCTCCCCGTCCAACCTCCCTTCTCTGTGTTTCAGTTTGTACCCATTGCCTTTGATCCTGTCACTGGGCACCACTAAGAGTCTGTCTCCATCTTCTTTAGACTCTCCCATCAGGTATTTATATATGTTAACATGATCCCCCTGAGCTCATCTCCAGACTGAACAGTCATTCAGCTTGTCCCCTCATGAAAGATGTTCCAGTCCCTTAATCAGCTTTGTGGCCCTGACCGGACTAATTCCAGCAGGTACACATCTTTCACGTACTGAGTAGCCCAGCTCATTGCAAAGTCATGCTGACTTCTCCCAGTCACCTTGTCCTTCAGGTGTCTGAAAATGGTTTCCAGATAGATTTGGTCCATCACCTTCCTAGGGACTGAGCTGAGGCTGAGCACGTCAGGTTCCCCAGATCCCCCTTCTTGCGCTTTTTGAAGACAGGAGCAACACTTGCACTCTTCCAGCACTCAGGAGGCTCCCCCAAAGGCCATGACCTTTCAAAGAGGATTGAGAGAGTTCACAAGGTGACACCAGCCAGGTCAGCACCCTTGAGTATTCCCCATCGGGTTCCACAGACTTGTGTATGCCCGTTGGTTTAAATATCCCTTAACCTGACCCTCCTCCACCAAAACTAAGTACATTGTCCATGCTCCAGACTTTCCCGCTTGCCTCAGGAGCCTGGAATAACTGAACATCAGTCTTACCAGTAAATACTGAGGTAAAAAAGGGATTGAGTAACTCAGCTTTGCCATGTCCTCTGTCACCAGTTCTCATCCCTGATCTGGCCAGCCCTGGAGAGCATAGAGAGGATTATATATGTGCAGTAGCATGGAGGAATTGCTTGTGTGCTGATGTGGAAGCTGACCAACCATTTTATACACATATGGAGTCTCTCTCAATACTTTCTCCATTGTGTTGGTGATGCCTTGGCTTTGGGGGAGGTGAATTATGGATGCTAGTCGTCCCTTTTTCCTCCTGCTCCTTGTTCTTCCCTTTTTTCAACTCGTGTGTAAACTGTTTTCCACAGCTTGCTACCTGCAAAATAGCTAAAAGGAAAATTCTTCCAGGTAACCTGTGGACACATCTATTTGTACAAGATTTCAGCTACTTTGAAGGGTTGATCCATTTTATTAAGCTGGAAAACAGCTCTTGTGGGAAAATCAGCATTTTGCACATATAATTAGGAAGGTATGATACTCTGTTTCTGGATATGCACAGTCAAGAGCTGGGAGGTTTTGGCACTTACTGAAACAAATAGGTTTTGAACATCTGAAATTGCTCCTGAATATATTTTGTGAACATGGCAATAAAAGAGTCCCTTGAGAGAGAAAAGATTTGGATTCAAATACTAATATTTGGCTGGGAACTGATTATTTCTCAAGCCATAGCTGTTAGGTTTCTCATTGATAAACCTTTCTGTTGGCTTGAGGAAAGAGTCAGAGTTGAGGTTGCCCTCTGCAAACAGGGTGCCAAGCCTTGTTTCAGGCAGAAACAACAGTTGCTCCCACACTGGTCAGTGGCAAATTCCCTTTCAGCCTCCAACATGATTTTGATTTTGATCCCAGACCCCTTGCATTTTACCATTCTGTTGACTCCTGCTCTTAACTCCTGCAGTCATCACTGCAATTCCGGATCCTGGCACTGCCCATCAGCTGAGGTATCCAGCTAAGAGAGGGAATTGCACTGTGTCTTTCTATTGCACTGGTTTATGGAGTTCAAGAGGAGCTAGATCTATAACCAAAAGTTTTTTCTTTTAAAGGGGTTCTGAAATTTTATTTTGCTTTTCTTAATAGAGACAGAAGTTTTCTCTCAGTTTTGTGCCTTGTGACCAATGACTGGGTTTGAGGATGTAGTCAATACTTGCTATACCCCTTAGTTCTGCCAGCTGCATCACAAGTGTTTTGATAACTGCATTTTTTTGTTGTTGTTCAAGCCCATTTCTAGGGACAAGATTTTTAATATTTTATGAAAAAATAAACATACTGTTACTAAAAAAAGCTGTAAATGTAAAAATGTAAAAAGCCAGATGCCCTTGCAGTCTCAGTACTCGGTAGTCTCCCCCAAACTGCACACTCTCTATTTTTTACTTTCATAAATTTTAGAATAATCTCATGATTTTTGAATCTTTGGCACTGACAAGACTGATATTACATTAGTCTTTTAGAGCTTTAGGGATTTTATGAATGTTCTCACACTGCAAAACAGTTCCCCCATCCATAATGTGAGTACAGTTCATAAAAGAAAAAAAATCCATTAACATTAATGAGGTAGTTAAATATAAAAAAAATAAAACCCACTATAAGAAAATCTCTAAAAATTATATAGCTGTTTTGCTGCTACTAGTCACTCAGACACTGTTTACAGAAATTCAATGTTCTTTTGCAAAGCTAGAATCAGAGCACAGAAGAACAACCAAAGCTGAACCTCGACCTCTGTTTCTTCACAGTTGTCTTTCAAGGGAAAACCCAAACCAAACAGAAATAAACAACAAAACAAAACAAAAACACACACACACACACATACAAACCCCACAAACATGGGCAAAAAAAAAAAAAAAGAAACCCAACCAAAAAAACCCCGAAATCAACAACAAATCAACTTCAGCAGTTTCTCTCTCTACAAAGGTTGAATGGTTTATCCAATATATTGCATAGTTTCTTCATCCAATAGAGACAAATTTGCCTATCACTTCTTAAACATTTTTGGGGAACTTTATGTGGAAACAGTGTAAAAGTTAGAGAACACAGCAGCACCACCGTTTTGTGCAGTCTAACACAAAGTATACCCTCTGATATAGTCAGCAATTAAATGGCTTCAGTTGGTCTGCAAAATTAAAGCAGTCTAATCCTCTGGATCACTTGCTTACCTCTATCCATCTCTGTAAGTATCATAGTGAAGCTTATTAAGTTCATCCAGGTTACTAACAGACATAAAGTCAAGCACACAGGAATACCACGAAAGGGCTAGGGCAGAGTTCAGAGTCAACTGAAATTATTTTGCCTTTGAGAAACAAGGCATGCATATCTAATAGTAAAATTAGGATAGCCTAGCAAAATGAAATATATATAGGTATATGTATGCAGTCTCATGCTAATAATTAATTTGTCTTGTAAAGGGTAAGCACTGGTGAAAGTACTCTGGAAAAATTACTAACAATCTCAGATAGAGGTTGCTGTCAAATAGAATAGAACTAACTGTGATTGAGGTCTGTAGCAGTAATTGATACAAACATTGACATTAATCCTGAGATACTTACAGGAAGAATTCAGCACCTCATACCTCTTTCCATGCAAAAACTGACCTTTTAAGCTAATGACAGAGTTGTCTGTCTCTTGCATGGGAACTCAGCATGCCCAGAACTGCTTTTTACCCAACTGCCAGAATGAATCGCTTTTTGTCCTTATTCTTTATCCTTTTTAGAACAGTTGCAACTTACTATAAAACAATAACAAAATAGAATACTATTACAACTTAAATCAAAAAAATGTCCTTTCCTGAGTCTTCTCTGAATAGCTTGTGCTAGAAATTGGGCTGACATCACGGCAAATCAGTATAATAAAATTATGATGACCAGTTCCTTTGTACAAAATGAAGCAGTAAAGAGCTTTTCTGTTAGCTTTATGTTTTTATTGATAGATACCATACTGGAGACCACACACATTACTGTTATATATTAGAAAAAACATAGCTGTTTCAACAGACAAAAATTAAAGTGCAGTTGATTCATTGGCTCCTTTAAGAGGACTGGCATCTGGACCACATGCACTTCAAAGTCAAATGCTATACTGAGATGTGCTGCTTTGAAGTACAGCTGCTGATCCAGACAAATTTTGGAGCCTAAACCAGCATATGAATCTGCTGTACTCTGAAAAAAAAATCTATTTCAGATGCCAGTTTTAACTCAGTTTAGAAAATTGCTGTCTGGATCGGCTGAACTTCAAAGCAGAACATCATGGTGCAGCATTTCCCTTTGAAGTGTAGCTAATCCAGATAGTGAGTTTTCTCTCCCTCTTTTTTTTTTTTTAAGTAGTTAAAATTGGCATCTGACCTTACTAGTAATTCTCTTCACCATCTGCACATTCTTCTTTCCTTCTCCCTTATTTCCTCATCTTTTGACCTCTGAAAAATACAGCAAGATTCACTGTCTTGTTAGCTCCAGCATTACCAAAGCTACTATAAAGAGGGTGGTTGTGGGGACAGCCTATATCAAGTTACATAATGGATAGTGACCCATTACTCCGCATGGCTTGCCATAAAGTTTGTTAATAAATAATACTTAATTTTGCCATCCAAGAAAAATAAAGCTCAAAGTAAACACCTTGTAAATACTTGTATTCAGAGCATTCATAACCACATTCTCATGGTTCCACGAACTCATATTAACGGTCATTAGCACTGGTTTAAAAAGTAGCTGAGCTTGATAGCATTTCAACTTTAAGAAATTTTAAGTTATTTTGTCACAGAAAGGTCTCCTTCACAGGCAAGTCAGGAAAGCCCTAAGGAAAAGGTTTTACTAGAGAAAGAATGAGATTACTACAGGCAGAATTTGCAGAGCTTCTGGCAAGGGGAGCCAAGGGTAAATGCAGTGCCCTCACCAGGACACAGTCCCATTTATACATATAGAGGGATGCTGCCATTTGCTACTGAATTAAAAGACAAACCATGAAGAAATGCTGCACTCTGTTCAAACAATGAAAATAAAGTAAAAAATCCCACTCAAATACATGCTAGTACAAGAGGATAATTTAATGACAGCATCTCTCATTTGCTGAGAAATAACTCCGGAGACAGAATGAACAGGACAATGACCAGCATTTTATTTACACAGGTCATGAGACATGTCACTTGGGTGATCTGTTCTTGTCAGGCTGTCTTTAATTAGAAAATTCCTAGAGAGAGCTCCTGCTCTCACTAGGTGCTTATTAAAAACTAAAGACAAAAAGACTTAGTAGAAAAGCCTAAGGAATGGATAGAGAACTCAGGTTACACTGGAAGGCAAGAGTCAGCTGCTGCTGGAATAGGGAGAGGCACTCAGGATGGGATGCTGGATCTTGAATGAAAAACTTTCAGTGCTGTTATTAGTGAGTATTTTTAGCATTAAAAATCTAATTGGATATATATAAATATTTTAAGCCTGTTTAAAAGACATTTTATGGTTTGCTTACAGTAATACTCCCAAGCTTAACATAAAACTTGCTATAAAATATTCAGCAGCCTTTTTATAACTAGTCTTAAAAACAATTTGAACCCTTACTGTTTTATTTTTAATTATTTTTAAGTTCCTGTACTTTGGTCCTTGGATGAAGGGAGCAGGGGTTTGCAATTCTAATTGGAATTATATTCTGAAATATTTTCAGAAGCTTTGATGAATTGAGTACGGAGAGCAGAAAGGAATTTCCTCAGCATCTAATTCCCTCTGTTTGTGTAACTTTTTAATTTTAGTTTTCATTGCATTTTACAGACCAGGTTAAGTCCTGTGTTTAAGAGCAAGTTTACCATGACAGAGTAAACGTCATTTATATCCTCTGCTGGGGATGTGGGGACAGGACTGTAATCCTGCCTTTGCTAAAAGATAGCTTCATTCCAGTAGGCATTTGTGCTTTCTGTCATCTGTGATCAAGAACTGCATTGCACACTGATATTGAAACATCTCTCGGATACTTTTAAAACTATAACTGCAATCAGTTTTATATGCATTAAAAAGTACTGTAAGTGACACTAATCTGTAGCCTCTCTGCTTTGTAGCTGGTGTGGCTGGGACTGAATTTCTATTTGTTTATTGATACCTTCCACTGGTATGAAGATGACAATGCTTTCATTTATACACGGATTATGCTGGGAGTAAGTTTGAGTTTGATTGTTAAAGGGCTTCACATGAAGAATATATTCATAGTCTGATTTTACTTGCATCCTTCATAAAACTTTTGATGCTTCAACAGTAATTTTCCCATATAAGAGTATTATATTAATATTTTTTTCTTTTGCACTTCCTATACCACGCTTGTAATTTAATTTCTTTATACTGTTATATGCACAGTCAACCCTGGCTTGGGCAAGAGCTTCTGCAACGTGCCTTAATTTTAACTGCATGTTAATCCTGTTACCAGTCTGTAGAAACCTTATTTCATTCTTAAGAGGAGCAAGCATCGTAAGTACAATTTCTCAAATAGCCATATTATCCTCTTTTTTATTTCTGTAGTTCAGCAGTATTATCCATATCAAACATTTTCCAAGGAATTTTAATTTTTGATAGAGAAGTCTGTACACTATTGCCTAGTTATTACCATTTAAATTGTCAGTATTCATGACTGAAAAGAAACAAATGGCTTGTTTAACACAGTGCTCTAAATGCAACACTGATTTTGGCAGCTGCTGCATAGCATGGTGTCATGAAGAGAAAAGTGAGAAGCTACAAAAAAGGAACATAATAATGCAACTTGGCCAAATAGAGAAAATATATATCCATCATGTGTATTCTCTGTAGCTGCAAAGTGAAAACTGGAGGAAAAAAATGTACAGACAGATAAAAATGCTCTAAGGATAATAAGACATGTTTAAACCTTTCTGAGTAGCCACCAGTCAGGTCTTCATTTGTGGTAAACCTGTTTCTGTAATAGAGTGGTCATTTGCTCAGAGGCATTTACATTAACCTTGAAATCGCTCATATGAAGTACTTAAGGCTTTAGTTCTACTAACTATAGCTTCAACTTGTATTATTATAGTCAGAGCAATTCCAATGCCACATGTTTGGATAAAAAAATCACTGATCACTTCATGACTCCAACAACAGGAATTTAGAAACAGTAACATTCAGTTATTTTATTGTAAGCTCGTTCTTAATTCAGTTCTGCCTCTTTTTTAACTTGATTGTTAGACTTAGCTGTCAAGCAGGCTTCAGGCTGGGAATCAATACTGTTATATAATTGAGTCCAGGAGCTGAGCATTTCACAAAAAAGCAGCTGTCTTGGCCTTCTGAATCAGTTTGTGAATTAACATAAAATATATGCATGCCTGTTTAGATGCTGAGTAAGAACTCAGAGAACTGGAACTCTTCTCACAGATAATATTTTGCCCTTCTGGACAATATTCTGCTCTTGTGGAGCATGGTACAGAGCAACTTGACTGGCTCCAGCATGGTCAGCACCAGGCTGGATCCAGTGACTCTCCAAGAAGGTGCTCTGTATTGACATTGCACCCTGCAGTGCTTCAGATTTTTGGAAGACTTATTAGCTGAGAAGCAACGTGGATAAATGCCAGGATCTTTGGCATGGCACCATGCCAGGATATGTGAGCAATCCAGACACCCACACCACCATTCAGAGACTGAATTCTGTCCATGAGGGCTGTCTAGGTTTCAGCAGAGCATGTTAGTTTTGGCCACTGAAGCCCACGCCTGGCCCCCGGCTGGCTCTGCAGAGGCATCCAGCTGGCCATGAGCACACCAATAATGGAAGACAGCTCAGTAATACATCACCATGCAGCCACCTGAGGTCTAGACAGCCTCACCCTCCAGGGGTGTGCATTTCATGGAAGCAGAGAAAATGTTTTCATTGCAAGCTGGCTTTGCCAATAGTTCAGCTGTGCTCATGCAGCTAAACCTGAGCTTGCAAAGCAGTGGTCGCTCAGTCTGGTGTCCTTTTACAGCAAATGAATTAATTGCCAGCCCAGATAAACCACTCACAAATCACAGCTAATGTAGCAGAGTTTTATCACACCCTTTTTTGAGCTGCCTACATAGGGTGAACATCTTCAGAAACCCTGGAGTGTCACTAAGCTAGAAAGAGTTACCTGAGACCCAAAACTAGCCCAAAACTTTCACTGAATTCCTCCAATATTCCATTTTTAAATGTACTGAACTCTTCTTTTCCCCTCTCCAAAATGTGAGTTCTAAACACTAAAAGAATTATATAAAACAAGTTCTGCTTTTTCATCAAGTTCTGTGGAGGAGCACTGAGGAGACAGCTTGACAAAAACATCACATTTCACAAGATGGTTGCCTATGGAATAGCTGTAAATGCAAGTAAGCTTTTTTTGGTTTTATTTTTTTCCCTCCTTGCCTTTGAACTGTTTCGAATTTCACAGTGATTCTGCCTAATGCTGTAATCCCCATCAGCTCTGAGACATGCTATTTTAGCGCAATCATTTGTTGACTGCAGCTTTAAATATGTGTAGGAGTCCCATTTGATTAACCATTTGTAACCTTTCTTGCTTCAGAAAAGTTTGACTGCTAAGGCAATAAACCTTCAACCTGGATAGTAACTACCAGTTGCCACTTAATTAATCTGACCAGCTTGTGTGCTCTTAACATTAAGTAGAAATAACTCTGCATAAACCCCTGAGGGCAGATGCTTGGAGAGATGACTTAGCATTATTGTCTGATTTCCTAAGGAAATGGTGCTTAGGAGTCCAATCCCACATCTGTTCACCAATACATCTTCAATAACTTTTCAACTAGGTAATAAATTTACTCTTTGAAAGAGGTAGCAGTTTCAAAAAGCATTTAATTCCTAAATATTTATTTTAAGTGGGTGATGGGTACAGGGAACTAATAGACCCTTTGAAGGAAAAACAGCATTTTGAGATCAAAACATATCTGTTCCGCTGGTCCTAGTGACTTACTGAGCTACTTGGTTTGCTCATCTGGTTGGGAAGAAGAATAGCACCTTCCTGTTCCCCAGGTAGTTAAAGAACCTGGAGAAAACTGAAGCTTGTAGGAATTCAGAAGACAGGAGGGGAGCAGGAGATAGCATGAGGAAGAGGGATGTACAGAGAAGAATGTACAAAAGTCAATAAAAAGAAGGACATGAACACATAGACATAGAGGGTATCTGAGGCAGATAGTTCTCTCAGAAAATGTCAAGGAGACAGAGGAATTAATCAGGGCTATTTGCAAGCATAAGACAATGCAGGGTTACAGTTCTACCCCTAGGCTGTCAGGGTGGATCTTGGTCCCAATATGTTTTTTCAGCCTGAATGAGGGAGCTGCTGTTGAGTGTATAGGCTTGTTAATGTCCTCATGCAGTGAGACAAGAATATGAAGTCACGTTTGCCAATAGGAATCAATAGCTTGTCTTCTGCCTGTTGTACTAAAGAATTCAGAGGGGAAGGCTTGGGGATGCAAACATTCATATTATAGTGTATTAAGATGATTTACTTATCTGTCCTGGCTATTCATTTATTAGAGCTCAGTTTCAGCATAAAACAGATTCCTACAGAATGCAACATTGCTTCTTTAATTAATAAACCAACCCTGAAATGTCAATTAACCAACTTCTACTTGGTGTATAATAGGTCAGGCTCCAAAAGGAAAGCAAAACTGCTCAGTCAAACCTTTTGTTTTTGGTTTCTACATTCATACTAAAATGTTTGCTAGTGCATTAAAGTGGACAGTTTGGGAAGTGCAACTCTATCAGAAAAGTGATTACTTTATGGCTTCAGTAATTCCAAGGAAAAAGACACAGGAGCTGATGTGAAATGACAGAAAGAATTATCATTTAATTCTATCACTCTCTAGAGAGACAGTGAGTGTTCATTGTTGTTATTTTGGTTGGTTTTTGTTGGTTATATTTTTTGTCTAAAATATCAAATAGACAAATAGTTGATGAGATATTTGAGGAAGAAAACCCAGTACAGGGAAATCTAATGAACAAAGCATGACAACTTATGAATTCATGCTTCCCTAACAGGCAAGTGAGAAACAACTCATATTTGGGAAAACATTACACCACTGTAATACTCAGACTTGGGTAAAGAATATCAACAAACTAAATTGTCTGAAATTAAATTTCAAATGTGTAAAAAAATAAAATCTACAGCATGCATTGTGACAGAAAAGCAATGCTTCAGAGTAAAGATGTACCCACAAGTAAACTGAATCCCTTTTAATAAAATCTAACAATTTTAAAATGATGTGTAAATAGATGCCATTTTCCTCTCAACTGACACATTATTTATCCAAGTATTACCTATATTGCCTTTTATTACACAAAAGCCATAGTCAGCTCCTATTAGTCTACTGCAATTTAGTATTTCTTAGTCAAATGAATGTTGTCCCCAGTATGATCAATAGCCTAAATGTGGCAGCAAGAAGTTAAACCAATTTGAAGACCAGATCAGTACGCTTAGCCTCCCAATATAAAATTGTAGACTACTGTATTATTAAAGTAACATCTATTCTCGGTTTGCCAGGTGGTGTTATTCCAGCATATTTATTTAATAGCATGCTAAAAATAGTCAGTGCAACATTAGTATTGTCTGACTTCTAACAGGCAGCCAGCTCAGCTGAAGTGTGCGTGGCCTTGGGAAAAGTACATCTGTACCTTTAATTTTTCATCAGCTCTAATATAAATTCAAGAGCAGGCTTTAATTGGTCAGGTCATAAATGAATATAATTAGAGACTAGTGGAAGAGGGAAGTTGGAGGAAAGAGAGAGAGTAAACAATGCTATCTATAATCAAGGGCATCATTGAAAATTCAGTAAAGGGAATTCTGCTTAGTTTGGCTTCCTGCATTCTGCATGCCTGTCTGTGATAAGAACTGTCTGGGAGTTATTCAGCCACTAATAAATCTTCCTCATAGACCTGTAACTTTGCTAGAATAAAATCAGAGTTTCATGCACTCTCGGTTTGATCAGTGCAAATAATTCTGTGCTTTCTAAATGCAAAAGAGACTTTTCAGTTGAGAGGCTCTTACTGTTTTTACCCTCTTAAGAAATTACATTCGTACATTTTCTGAAGTGTGGAAGGGTTGCAGTGGGACATTTTTTTTAACTTTGCTATGTTGTGTATATCTTAAAGAAAAAAACTTATTCTTGCATTGTTTTGATGTTTGCAGAAAGGTTATATAGATATTTTTCTCCAGATATCTTTAATTTATTATATTAATAGAGTTTAAGCAATTAAGGAAAAACAGGGTAAGAACAGCAAGGTTGTTTGCAATGAGGCTGTTTGAAATGGCAGTTCTAACTCCTTAAAAATTCCAAAAGTGTGATTTTCTTTAAAAACATGCAAAATGTAGAGAGAAGTATGGTGATGTCAGGTATGTTTGGCTTTTGACAAGCACTGAAAAATCTATAGCTAAAAGGACCAGAAAACCTTTCAATTTTCAACCACTTTTTGGTACACCATGTGAAGGGCTTTCATGATCTGAGTCACATTTTTGTGTAAGCAATTAAGTTTTCAGGGAACCAGATGCTTATCTTCAAAAGAGGTTTAGCTGATATCTCAGTGTTATACTTCCAGAAGTACAGAAAATCAAACTTCCATTAAACTTTTTTTTTTTTCCAGTCAGATTGTTTAAATCCAGACTTAGTGAAAGCACTAGGCAGGAAACTATATTAAATTAAAGATTGTAACTTTCCAGCTAAGATAAAAAATGGCCCAAGTCATGTTCTTCTTTGATGTTTATAACCATTCCTGAAAAAAAAATCCAATGCAAGTATGTGTGTGGTCACTATTGTAATTTTTACACAACTTGTGCTTTTCTGAATCTACAAAGACAACACAAAGTTGAATTAAGGGTTTTGTGTAACTAGAAATGGCACAATGGCACAAGTGGGTGGCAGAAAGAACCCAAGATTGGTCGGGGACAGAATTTCCCATGCCTGGGTTATCTGCTCGCAAAGCTGTTCTCTTCACTGTGGGCAGAAAGGCCGGGATTTGACCCTTTGACTTTATCATGATAGGCTGGTTAACCAAAACATTTAACTGCTAGCAGCAAGCTTCAATTTGATTATTATCCTGTACAGGCATGCAGAAAAAGAGAGAGTAAATTCTTTCCTCAGATAAACACATGCAATTTCTGCTTAGTTCAATGACAGTTGTGCACGCTTCACTGAAGGCACAATTGGCTGAATAAGAGTAGCTAAATTGACCAGACTTTCAAGATAATTTAATTACATCTCTTTGTATTTAAGAATATGTACAGTAAACACCGTGCTCTAAGAGCAACCCTATTCCTCCCTCTCTCCTTCCAATAAAATCTTTTATTTGATCTCAGAGGTGGACTAGATAGAACAACTTAGGGTGAAATACAAATTAATGTATGTTAAGTGCTTCAGAGGTTCCAGATGCTGTTAAAAACAACATTCAAAATCCTTCAGTCTTCATGAGCACTTATAAAAAAGAACTTTGTTTGAAAGATTGGATGATTTATTCCATGTGTTTTATTTGGTAATGCAATATGAGAAAAAAATTGAACTGAAAATCCTGAGATGTAGTACCTTAAACTTTGCTCTCATGGTTAAACTTATCTAAGTGGTGCAGGGAAAAAAAACCCAATGGTTGTAAGATCAGATTTCAGAAATATGCATATTAATTTTGTAATTGTTTAGTAAATTCTATACACTGCAAAGACCTTCAGAAAATGCACTTTAGGGACATAAAATATTTTAGTTAACGGCATTGTGTTCAGTGCCAGACTTCTTAGTCCACTGCAACTATTCTACATTAAATGAACCACAGTGAAAATGGAATTAGATCTTTGCATTACTCTCACCATCCAGCTGTAATTAATTTTTAGATTGCATCCTTTTTGCTAGCAGCACACAAAAAACATTGGAAATATTAATCTAATAACACTCCAGGCAATATGTAAGATCATGGGAGACTCAGGTAAACCAACATATTCAGTACATCATTACTTTGAATGTTAATATTTTCCAATGTATCATTATGCTCTGTACATTAATATCTACCAAAGAATAGCTTGCAAAAAAAAACAAAACAAAACAACCCCCCCAAAAACAAAACAAAACAAAAAACCCCACACCTCTCCTGTTCATTCTGGAAGTCTTCTACACTTGTAATATCCTCTACCTGTCAGATGAAACCTGAAGAAAATGTCACCTAGAACAAAAGATGTGGTAAATCCCAAAGAAGAAGGTATGATGATGTTTCCATTGACACAAACACAGTGAAACAGAACAACATGCAGATGGAAAAATCAGTGTCCTTTAATAGTCTGCAGAAAAATCTTACTAGGTTAGATTGCAGAAAGGGGATCTCTTCTTACAGGGAAAAGTTGCAACATGACAATTCTTCATTGAACCTTAGGTTTGAGACCTTCTTGAGAAGCTATATCCATTTAATCCATTTTTTTTCCGTCCAAGACTAGAAACACTCTCTTAGGAAATCAGGACCTCTGTCTGTCTGGAGGAAACTACCACCTCATTTTACTCTCAACACTCAGCATATACCAAACAGTACTAGATTTCCTGTCACTGCTGACATGACTAGAATTTGTGCAAATCATGTACAACCCTCCATTTTGAGGGAAGTGCAAGATGTTATAGCCTTTTAAACAACCACAGTGTCATCATTTCATGTGAATACTTCACAGTTTGTAGCATCACTTCTAAAAAAAAATCTATTGTTTTGAAGGTGAAAGGGAGAAAGTGTGTTTTGCTAGGAACACAGATTCAAACCTTCACATCTAGTCAAGGTTGCTATTTTAAATGAGCAAAGATAGCCCAAAACCTCTAGCTGAGAGTTTGTAGGAAACCCTTGGAACACCACCACTATGGATCCTAACTGTGTGAAACTCACATGGTCCCGAGGCTATGGCGACTATTACATCAGAGTTATAAAGAGCATCCTGCAGGTATAGAAGGTAAGAGGCCCAAGTTACATTAATCATGAGTGGATGCCAAAATAAAAATCCTTAGTGGAAGTCCCCTCAGAGATTCATTGTCAGGGCTTTTCATCTGAGTTTTCTCTGAGTCCAGAACCAGGCTATGTGCAGCATGTAATTTCATAACTTATCAAAGACAGTTACCCCACACTCCTGTCCTGCGAGTGAGCTCTTTTAGACGTCAAAGAAATCAGGTCCTCATCAAGCAGTGACTTGGTTCCCTTCCAGCTGGATCTGATCCTGACCAAGCCAACACATCTGTTCTGAAAGGAGCCCCTTGTAGGAATAGTTCTTCCCTTCCCACTCAGCACTTAAAAGTGCTGTTGCACTTAAATACTTCAACAGTGTTTATATATTGCTTATACATCACTTGTACGCTGGTGAACAGATTGCCACAGCCCCCACACAGCTGCCTCCTAAATGGTGCAGCTCAGAGCTTCTCAGGCTTTTGGATTTTGACAGTCTAAATCCACACAATCTCCCTCGCTGCTTGCGGTCTAGCGTAACCTTCCTTCCAGCGTCCCAGAGCTGCCGAAGTGCTGGGAGCACCCTCATGCACAGGCTTTGGGAAGCATCTCCCACCTGATGCTGGCCCTAATCCATAACAGCGTACGCAGGACATGCCCGATCACTGAATCCAATGCTCTCTGATGCTCAGTCACGTCATATACACTGTTTCATAAAATGAGCAACCTTCAGCTGAAAGCTGCTTAGATTGCTTGATCCCATTATCCCGTTTATTGAAAGGTTATTTTAGAGTCTCATTCCTTTGATGGCTTGAATCTGTCTTCTCATTTTCAAGCTCATTTTATGTCTGTGCAGTTCATACCCGTTTAGATTCAGTCTCCCTTCTGCTGAAGCTATTGCAGCTTGTATAAATAATTTATTATTCATTGGGCCAAAGATTCAGAAAAAATGGAAGCTTGATTTTGCAGTTTGGGTGCTCAGGATATTCACTTGGGATGACTGTGTCAATAAATATTTGATTATTTTTATTAAGGGTTTCATCAGGAGACAGCTCAAAGGAGAATAACCAGTCAGCCCAATGACTAGGACATGTGATTTGGTTTAAAGCCTTACTTTAAATTTAATGTAACAAGGATATTAAAATAGGTCTTTCATCTCCCAGTGAATATCTAAGCATGAGGCAATGAGGTAAAGCAGGTGTCAAGGAGTGGAGAGGAGGGAGTCCCTAAGCTAGCATTACATTTTGAATGAAGTGCAGCCTGACAGTCAACAAACCACAGCACATCTACTGCTCTAGAAGGACCACCTCAGAAGTTCAGAGTGAAAATAGTCTCTGTCTAGACTGGACATGTTGGATAACCAACTTCTGGGGGGAAGAGTGCAGTGTTCTACCTTTTTGCACTTGTTGCTTTAAACACTTCCATAGCCAGCATCCTACTTTAACTCATATTCCTACACACACGGCTCTCCCCAAGTGCTGCAGAGGACCTAGACTCCAGCATGTACAGTGAGGCAGCTCACTAAGTGGATAGGCACATAAAAGACTTAGCAACACCAGAGTCCTTATGCATTTAATCCTGTGTTTTCATCTATGATTACACAGTGACTAGCACTGTAAGACATTACCTTCATGCACATAGTTATAATTAAAAACAAAGGGAGAAAAAAGTGAGAAGAAGAGGAAAGAAGACAAAGGAAGAAAGAAGAAAGCATAAAGAAGAGAGAAAAAAAGAAAAAATTTAATTCTTTTTTTAACAATATTGTTCAGAGAAGCAGATCATATTTGGTTTACGCCAAATACTGCCTTTTAGAAAGGTTTTTTTAAATGGTCAGGGACAGAAACATATAACCACTGAAGGAGAGATGATAACAGGAAGCTAATTATAAAAAACAGAAATAGCATATCCTAATAGCTCTACTGTAAACATAGAATTATTTTTCATTGTCATTTTTTCATCCTTCGGCTTTTAGTATGTTGCATTAATTACAACTTTCCTGTAATGGATTTGAGATTCTCTCATATTGAAAAATGAAACTCTGCACCTAGCTTGTTTATGACTTTATATGTGTTAGCCAATAATAAAACAAAGTCCTTCCTTTTCCACTCTTGAAATTATCCCCTTTCCAGCCACTAGAATATGGGGAAGTTCTCACTTCAATCTAAGGCATTTTTCTAACCCAACCATTTCATGCTTTTGAGAGCAGGACAGAAGTAGAGGCAGTATATGATGCTCAGGACAAATCAGATCTAACACTGTGATTTGCACTTCTCCCTTAAATTCATAGCTCCTCTGGCTTCCCCAGGCTGCATCTATATAAAGTAATGCTACAGCTATTTGTTATAGGGAATAGATTTGGAATCCCTCTCTTAAATATCAGTAGTGCAAGTTGCAAACTAGTCCATGCCTAAAACAGTCAACTCAGTGTCCCGTGTAGCAAGGGTAAGTCATGGCACATCCCAGTATATTAATAAAAAAATAGGAATTTTATTCAGTTTACCTAATTTTGAACAATTTAAAATCAGAGGCAAACACTTTTATATCAGCTCTGAAGAGGTCCTTCTTTGGTGACACTGAAGACTGCAGAGCACTTGACTGTAAACCTGGAACGTGACCCTGGAGCTGTTGCTCTCCTCTCCAAAGGGAAGCAGTTGATTTATCTTAGGCATGCATTTGATAAAATTCTCTTTTTATTGTCAGCCTAACCCATGCAAAACTCTCAAGTTATGCCCAAGCTTTTCAAATAGTTCATAATATGCATAATAAGGTTCTTCTGGCACTGTGGACACGTACAAGTGTGTCTGTAATTTCACATTATTCTTTCTCTCATGCAGCCATCCATATTGTTGCCCATTTGATCAACATCGAGCGGTATCATATCAGCCAGTCAAAAGAAGCCGGGGCATTACGGAATAAACTTTCTGGTCTTGGCAAGAGCCCAAATGAAAGCTACTTGAACCCAATCAGGACCTATGAAACAGTAAGCTGTCACTTTTTGGTTTTCCTCATCTAAAAAGTTTTCCTCTGTGGATTCTATTGTCAGTAAAACTGTATTTCAAAGCCTTTTAACCAGAGCAAGAAGGTGCTGCCAAAGGTTAACCTCAATTTCAGGTGAAAACACTTACTCAGAGCTGCAATTTTCAGGTTACTCAGCTCAAAGCAATGTCTACAGTATTTTAATTAGTTTGTCAGGAGACAGCTGGTGGGGGGAGGATAAGGAGTGTTGTGAATAGTAGGCAACTAAATGAACCTGCAAAGAATTTAAAAAAAAAAAAAAAAAAAACCCAAACCAACAAAACAAAACTAAATTATCAATACATGGGACAAACACAACTTCTTTTCAGAAAGAAACAGCAATAGCCCTTCACAGTACTTCTTTCACATTTGCTATTTGTCTCTCGCCATGGTTGTGCAGTATCTTCCCAGTCTGGCAGCTGATTCTGTCCCAAGTGTGGCTGCCCAGGGAAGAGCACATTGAAAACCACACAAAGGCTTGTTGCATATAGGAAGCAGTGCAGGGGGAAGCTAGTGTCACTGTGTGCTCTTCAGAGCCTAGCAGGACTACAGGCTCCTCAGCCCTGCAAATGTTTGCCCTGGTTCTGTTTGCTATGGGGAAAGAAGTGATTGTGCCTCCTGTCCACTTCCTTGGATACCCCATAACAGCATTATGAGCTATTCCTTATAATATTCATAACATAAAGAAAAGCAGAGCCTTTCTGCAGGGTGGCCATGTAAACCATGCAAAAGTTAATCAGATTTTTTTCCTTATTCCATTACAGTATACATCACATTTATGCTATATGTTTCCTTGTCCTGCTTTTTATTAGTTCCAGTTTAGATAGTGTAGGGTTTGCATCTTTCAAAACAAACAAGTAAACAACTCTCAAATTTGAAGAAAATCAAGCAAATTAATGTAGTCAGTGGTACGAATGGGAAAGTCTTCATGTTAGTGTAAACAATGTAGTCAGGTTTATCAGAGCAGGACAGCAAGCCAAGGGCTCAGCTATGGTTTTTCAGTACAGCCAGTGACCACTTTCATTGCATGTACATGAGGTGTTCCTCGAGCAGAACAAAGCTCACAGCTCCAAATGGGAACTTACCATCTTTCAGCATGCATTTTTTTCTCCACTAAGCATTCCCATGGTGATATAATCATGAGGTAGGCCTCTAATTAGCATTAAGATCCTAAATACCCTTGAGGAGGAAGGCTAGAAATTGTTGAGATCCTTTCCCAGATATCTTACAGTAATATACTACACAATTACCTTCCAATTTACAGCCTAGATTTTACTCTAACCTCTAATATTTATATTTATTTTATCACCCACTTGTGTCTCAGTAGCTACACTCAGAATTCATAAATTATGAAGGAAAGCAAACAAAAGACTGCTTCTAACTTCAGAGAAGAAAATTCTGAGATCAACAATTCAGGCTTTCTTTTCAGTTTCATCCTACCCCCCTAGAAGTAATGTACTAAGTGTCTTTGACATTTTTCCTTGTTTCATCTCAACATTCAAACTAGCCACTGTAGTGGAAAATGTTCAAAATATCACCTAGATCAATCCTGTTAATATGTAATAGGATCTGAACACACTCTTCACAGGTACCAATTTGAAAATGTACTGTGTGCTGTCAAGTATGAACATTTGAAAGAATGATTTTACTGTAACAAGTGACTGTAAAAATGGCATTGTGGAATTTTCTCACCTCTACAATTTCCATATCAAATAAGTTCACTTTACAAGTACAATACAGGGAGGTTTTTTTCTCCTACTGTATTAAGCTGTAGAACCAGCTCAGGATCCAGAAGACATGCTGAGCTCCTGCATTCATGTGCATCAGCACCAGGAAAACAGATATACATGCTTTCCAGGCCAAATGGGGACTTCATTTACACTCTGCTGGCATATTTAGCTTGATTCTCACCTTGCATGTGAGATTTTTAGTGTTGTTCTTCATAATTTGCACTTTATAACTGCAATCATCATCTGACTGTTGCATTCAAAATCCCTCTTCACTCTCACTTCAGTTTATTTTGGTGGGTTTAGACAGATGTACCAGACCTGTGCTGATGTGAGTCATGAGCAAGTGTTCTAGCCCAGCATGTTAACATTTCACCACTGACAAGCATAGAAATGTAAATATAAATATGTCTTTTAAACAAATAAACCTGAGTATTATGCAGTGTATCTCCAGACAAATGTAAGGAACAAGTAAACAGGATATGTTGTTTAAATAAGAGACTGTGCCATTTTTGTGCACCCTTTCAGGGCTGCTACAACACTATAGACTTTGAAGTAAAGTAAGCAAAAAAGAGTTCTCCACCTTTGTTGTTGCAGCTGTCTTAGCACCTCACTAAGCTGGTTTCTAGTGCTGTTTTGCTTATTACATTTCCAGGTTTAATCTTGTAATTTCTCTAATAATCTTTTTTTTTTTCCTGAGACCCTTTTACATAAGCAAAATCGATAAAAGTACTATTGAGATTGTATAAAATAATCTTTTCAATTCCTGAAACCAATAAGTGGCAGAAAACATTCATGTATCTGTTTGGGATAAGCCTGAGTGGAAATGGAGAAAAAGGGATGTTTTTCTATGCTGGTCTGTGATAAAATGGTTTGTCTTGGCTCCATGTCTTTTTCTGATTTTGTTCCTGTGCTGAAAATATACATTAGTTTTTGGCTCCACATGTCATAGCAGCAACAGTAAGAATAGTAACAGTAACAAAAATAGTAATAAAAATAACAATTATAACAACTATAACTACTGGTACTAATATTAATAATGTATTCTTATTCTAGAACACAACAGGAGAAGTACTAACCACCATAGCTGGAATAACTGGAGTTGTGATAACTGTGGCTTTAATTCTGATCATGACTTCATCTACTGAGCTCATCAGAAGGTCATGCTATGAGGTGTTCTGGTATACCCATCACTTCTTTGTGGTTTTCTTCACTGGTTTAATAATCCATGGTATGGGGTAGGTGTCTGCATAAAGTACACAGGGTATATGTACACAGTTTGAGATGAAACACAATCCAAATTTATAATCCAGTGTTGTTTTTTTTTACTGTTAACAAACTGCTGGGATCTTTCCTTGGAGACAGATTGCAAAATGAAAACATTTTGAAATTAAAACACATCACTTTTCTGAGGGCTAAAAGTACCACCTAGCTCTTTTGGCCACTCTTCTACCATCTTACAACCTGCGCCTTATCAGTGAATGAACTTTCCTGCTTGAGAACTAGGGGCATTACACATAAGGAATCAAACCTCTTATATTCTTATAGCTCTTGCAAGGCATTTTGCAAGAAAACTTGTAGAAGCTTGCCAAGCTTTCAGCATGTCATCTACCCTATGGTAGATGTCTCTGTGTCAATTCTCTTCTGCATTCAAACATGTAAAGTGATTTTGATCTACTTCCTCTGCAAGGAACAGAATCCCAAATTTCCTCACCATAGAGATATACCGTGTAGTAGCAGTAGGTACTATATTACAAACCAAGCTTAAATGACTACAGTAACAAACATCTCGGGTTTATGACTAGCCCAATCAGATGGCCTGTGCGTACAGGGATGACTGCCCTGTTGCTGATTGTCTCCCTGTTCCCCAGCACAAGAGGAAGGCCCATCCTCTTGGTAGAGGGCTCTGGTTCTTAGACTGAGGGACAGCAGACACATAGGACCATCTGTGAGAAGCTCAGGGACTGATAAATCCCCTGTCAGTGCAGAGTGAGAGCAGGAAGGTTCACAGTGCTGAAAACATTTCCATCTTCTGTTTCCAGCTCCACTGACATCTTCTGCTTGAGTGCTATTCTGCATTTCCTTTTCTCATTTCTGTGTGACAGTGTTCATGTGAATCTACAGTGACACATTATACATTCACATTTTAATTCAGATAGTGAGCGTGGCTTTGAGGTAAATCTCATGGTCCTTCTCACCCCCTAGGTTTGGCTCCTATCATGATGCAATCCCTGGGCTGCATAACTCAGTGTTTGGGGTGGAAACACACTGACAGGAACACACTGTTGTGTTCCAAGCACTAAAAAGTGATCCATTCTCAGAACCAAGACCTAAGCCCTTGGTAGCCCTCAATCATGTCCACTGAAGGCCCAAAGACTGCTTTGCTCCATAGATCTTTCCCTGCTGGCTAGCTAGAGTACACATGGCTGCAAGCTGTAGTACAGCTTTTCAGATCTGAGGGCAGTTATTTGGTGTTCACAGAACCACAGAATGGTTTGTGTTGGAAGGGACCTTAATGATCACATAGTTCCAAGCCCTCCACCATGGGAAAGGACACCTGCCACTAGACCAGGTTGCTGAAAACCCCCATCAGCCTGTCCTCATTATCGTAATGCACTTCTTATGTCTGTTTCACAAAACATTTAGATGATATTGCCCACCACTGAAGTACATACAGACTATTACTCTTTGATACAGAGGAACTTTCTAACCCACAGCAATGTGTGCATGTGCCTGTTCTCTGGAGGTACATGGATGGCATGACCATGAGGTAGGGAAAAGGCCAGTGCCATGTTTTGTGGTGTGTTACTTTTCTCACCTCTTTCCTTGTGTTTTGGGAATTGCCACATACAGTTTGATTCTGAGTGTTCCTGAAATTGGCTCGATTAATTAGTCAATTTACAGAGGCAGAGCTGCAAGCAAACACTGTAAACTATGTCCTGGCCTGATTAAAATGCTCCCCTCCCTTCTCTCTCTGGCAAAACTTTTAGAATCTAACTTCAAACAACTATAATGAACCCTTTAAAACCTTCAGCCTTGTAAGCTGCCTCTGCCTAGCCAGGTAACAACACTCCTCAGCAAGAGACTTCCGTGTAAGGGGGACACTTGTTTAACAGCCCTGTCGATACCAGTCAACCAGCTGCTTGCCCCAGGCTGGGAGTGCACTGCAACAGAGCAGCTTCCTCTGGTCCCAGCACATCCCTATCACTACCCCGTTTATGAAAAGGAGTCAAAACCAAAGGTTTCATCCATTTTCCACTTCTATCTCCTTACCAGGCGATGGAACAAAACTCACTCAAGCCTACCTTCTTCTCTGTCTTTCTGCCTGACCTGGTGGCAAAGCCAAACTAAGTATGGAAGTGAAAATTAAGAGAAACAAAATGAAACAAACAGGGTTTTTCCATAAAAAGAATCTTCCCTCTGTACCCATAAACAACACCAGCTGAAACCCATTTAAACTGAACAGTCAGGATTGATATCTTTGAAAAAATTCACATCATTAATATTCTCAGAAGTAAAGAAGCTAGAATTTAAAATGTTTTGAGAGCATACATCTAATTAAACTTCTCCAACTTCATTTGTAGCTTTCAAAAATGCATTTATAAAGCAATAAAGGAAAGAGAAGTTCATCAATATTAAATTTTATCATTTTACTAAACAGTATCAGATTCTCAAATACAGAGAGGTCAAAGAACCCGCTCCAAAGAACTTAGAAATTGAATTTTGCCACATACAGCAAAATGTACATTTTCTATGCAAGGGTCCTCTGCAATTCAGCTGCATTGATGTATACTAATACTACAATACAGTTCTTGCCTTTGGTCAAAGTCATGGCAAAACAAAAGGAAAAGGAGAGCAGAAAAGGGTTGAAATGGCCGGTTCTTGAACTTCCATTTATCTCAGAATTGGCACTTGACTACTAGTGCAAAACCTATAGATGCACAGAAACCTTGGATTGAAGCATATCACTGATGAACATTTTTGTTTTAAGTCAGCTTGTCCGAGGTCAGACGCCTCAGAGTCTGCTGCTTCACAATGTCACTTACTGTAAAGATCACTACTGGGAATGGGAGAACGCCACTCAGTGCCCTTTGCCGCAGTTTTCCGGCAAGAAACCTGTGGTAAGAGTGATGTTTGTCTTCTGTTTTTAATTTAATGTCTTTCCTTGGGACACTAAATGTCTTGGGGAGCAAGGGGCTGGAGCATATGCTAGTGACTGGCACTTAGTGTCATATTTAGAGAGTAGTTTCACATTCCTGTTTCACAACCTCTCCCTGTGCATTAAGATCACGATCCCAACCTCCTTTATAATAAGTATGAACAGGTGCAGATGAAGAGTATTTTATACAGTTTTGGTGTCATTAATAGTAATTTTTATTTCTGGAAGATCCTTTAGCTAGTGAACGTTCTCTTTGAAGGGTATGAATATCAGCACTGCACTCTACTTAAATCTATTGTGTATTTTGAATTATTCAGTATCACAAATATCCTTGATGCTTTCACTGCACAGAAGATAGCCTCCAAGTGAAAATACAGAAAATACAATGGGACTGTAATGCTAGGGATGCAAATCAATATCACTATTTTAACTAATAATACTTTAGTGTGGATAGTTTAAATACCAAGGGAGAATAAGTTGGAGAGAAAATTATGTCCTTGCTTTGGGGCACACGCTTCATATTGTCCAGCCTTGATGTCTTAAGTTAGGTAAAAAGGAGAGAATTTGAAATAATGAATTATGAAAGGGAAAGGCAAAAGGCAGGAAAAATGTCCCATGGAAGAGTGGTTTTGCTAGAACAAGATTGCAAATCCACAGGGGGTAATTAGGTAGCAGACTTGTACAGTATGTCAGATGTCTTGCATACAAACAAAATCATTTAACATTTTCAGCTCAAGATTTAGCTTGCTCATATGCAAGTTTTTGTTGTTTCTTCCAAAAAGAGAAAACATACCAAAGGAAATCCTAAAGAAAAGGAGAAAAATTAGCATTCAGTGTCTGGTAGCTCTTTTAATGGCTGACATAGATTTTTCTTAAACTAAACTATTGTTAGCCACTATCCAACCTGCATATTAATGAGAAAATGAATGCCTCTCTAAAAATTTCAGCTACAATGTCGCCATAAAAATCAATACATGGCTACGCACCATGAATACAGACACAAGCTTGCTTCCAACAGCATGTCTTGACATTCATTACCATAAAACTAGCTGGAAAGAACTTCCACTTCTCTGTGTTAAACCTATTTTGTCACACTTTCCTGCCTACCCGGAGCCATACTTGCAAAGTCACATTACTTTAAATGAATTGTGATAATACCATATGGCATATAGATCATCTATACGAACAACGCCTTGCTGAATGGGTAATGTGCTGTGGTTTGATACCTGCTAGACACCACAGAAAAATAGTGCAAATTCATTCAGAGGCTAAAAAGCCATGGCGAGGCTTGCACAGCGCTGGCAGCAGCAGGCACGGGTGGGACTGAGGAGTGAGGGGACAGCCTTGTGCACAGCTGGGATTGTGTGAAGTGACACCAGAGTACACGCCCTGCTGGTCACAGCTCCTGGGGGAGGCTACCATGATGGAGTCCCTCTCTCAGTCACGCCACATCTGCTCCCCTGCTCCATATTTCAGTAGATAGGAAGGGGCCCAATCTGGCTCCTGCTGAGCATGATGAAGCACTTCTGTTGCACCTGGGCACCTGACTTTTATCCTCACAGCCTCTCCTGAGCCATCACTGCCCCGCCTCAGTTCATTCTCATTACAGCAGGAAACACTACTTGGGCAAGAATACTGATGCCCTGATTAGCCAGCCAGGAGCTGTTTCTTAGGAGCCCATCTCTCCTGCTGGATGCCCTGTTGTTCCAACCCAGACAAAAGATATCTTGGATTGAATACACCATTGCACTGGAGTGATGGCACATTTAAAATCTCAGCTGAGCTCTTGCACAGGGTAGCCTGTAACCTTATCATTCCTGTCACGTGCCTTTATTTACAGGTAGCACAAATGGGAGGGAGGAAAAACAGATCTCATCATTATTGTTGCTTGATATATGCAAATATATTCAAGACATAAGATTACCCACTGTGCGGAGACACCTGTAGTATTTAGGGACAACGGATGCACTGAGTTTCTGCTTTCACTGAGGATCTTTTAGTTTATGCTGGTTTCTTCCCATCATTAAATCATGCGGGTGTTGGTTTGTTTTTTTTTAAATTTAATTTTCAAGACTTAACCTTGGGAAATTGCTGCTCCATCGTCTTAGCACTTTCTAAGGAAGCCACACATTTTTATGGCTTGCTTCTCATAAAAGATACTTTATAACCCCTGTTATCCAGTTTGTGGAGCAAAGTCAATGTTTCAGCAGGTTAAGCTACTCTTTGGAGATTTTAAAAGCCACATTGTGGAGTATTCAGTTTGCTGGAATGAGCACTGTGTAATTAACAACAGTGGATATAAAACAATAGCTCTTGTCAGGAAAAGAAAAAAGAAAAAAAAAAGATTCTTTTTAAGTCATAAAGATTCAATTATATCTAATTATCATAGCTATCGGTGCAACTCAGTGAAATCATCATCTAGTATACTTGAATAGCCAAGTATCTCTGATTGTTACAGTGACCAGTGCATAAAAGTAACAAGTACAAGCACAGCAATCATCTACAATACTTAAAGTATGACCAGCTTAGTATCATAGATAAAGCAAAGCAAAGCAAAGCAAACCAAACCAACCAAACCAAAACACACCTCTTATTGATACAGAGTTGACTAATGGATTAAATGGCAACGTACCCCATTCCTCTAACTGAATATTTGAGGCTTAATATTTTCTCATGCACCATCAGAAAACTCACAGCTGACAGTAAGAGTTACTCCTGTCTGACCTCTATGAAATACTTTGAAGAGGAAAAAATACTAAGGCTATGGGGAATATTGTATAAATGTATGCATCTATATGGCTTCAAGTCCAATGACATCTATATGTAACACCTAAATAGATTAATACTTTTGCCTTTTAGTAGGAAAAGATTTTAAAGGACTCTTCTTGGCCAGCGTACAAATAGATATTAGCACCACTTTTGGAGTGCATTTGTGAGGGAGTCCCATATGTCTGTTCCACAAGAAAGCCAGAACTGCTATAGCAACAATAAAAATACTCTATTGAGAAGGACGAACCAAAAATCACAGAAGAAAATCAAATAATTTCATTTTAGGCTACCTCCTGATTTAAACCAGAAAAGCAAAGTATGTTTGTAGACATTCAAATAATGTTGGGTTTTTTAATATGCAATTTTCTACAGGCTTGGAAATGGGTTTTAAGTCCTATGGTGTTGTACATCTGTGAAAGAATTGTTAGGCTGTGGAGATTTCAACAGCAGGTGGTCATTACTAAGGTATGTAACATAGCTTGCATGTCTGCATAAAAAGCCACCAATATTGTGTCAATGACTTCTTTATCATTTATAGGGAACTCCTCTATATTAGGACCTAATTTTTGACTCCTAACTTGAGCAACTCTTTCATAATTACCAAGTATTGATTTTAAGTTTTGCATTTATTCCAATAGCAAGTCCATAAGAGTATTCCATATGGGACCAAACTTGATTAATGAAGTACCAGGCTTTACACCACCATAACACAAACATCTGTGCACAGGGTCTCTCTTTTTAATTAACTAAAACCATGTTCCACTGCAGTTAATGTCAGAGATGACCTCAATTTCAGTAGTACATGGTTTTCACTTTAAAATCTTGAGGCTTCCAAGGAGATGAAGGGTTATATTATCAGTTAGCATATATAGTCAAAACTTCACTAATACCACTGTAACCATTTCTCCCAGCTGTAAATATCTCTATGGTCCAAGGGCCTATTTCAGTCACAGCAGAATGGATGGAGAATGCTGCTACTGAAGCAGCCGAGTCCACACCTATCAAGCTGGGGATCAGAAACAGGCATATCTTGTGTGAGTGGAACAGCATGTCGGATGAGTCTTGCTGCTGATTTCACAGAGTGGCTGTGATCTGAGAATCTCAGTATACTATGTGTGATATATAAAACTGCTGCTTAACTGAGATTACCTCTTTATAAAAGCATATTAGAATTGAGCTCACCGTGCTTTTTTCTTCATAATCCCATAATGTTAGCAGAGTGACATGAGAGTAAAACTGAGAAAATATTCAAATCAATTACAAAATACTTTTGCATAGGTTATACTAAGAAAGTTGGCAAATTGTTGAGTTGGTACAACCTTTCCTCTGCCTCTCATGCCCAGAAGGCAAGCTGCCCCACAATACATACTGTAAGTGCTCTCATACTATTGGGCAGCAACAACACTGCAACATGCAGGTTAAAAGTCACTGTGCATCCCAATTTGCACTAACATAATTGCAAAGTCACCTGTAACCTAAGGAAAATTAACATTTATTTTTCTGAAAGAAAGGTCATTTTATTATTGTTTAGGTGGTGACACATTCCTCTGGCGTCCTTGAGCTTCACATGAAGAAACATGGCTTTAAAATGGAACCTGGTCAATATATCTTTCTACAGTGCCCATCTGTCTCACAGCTGGAGTGGCACCCTTTCACCCTTACCTCAGCTCCTGAGGATGACTACTTCAGTGTTCACATACGCCTTGTCGGGGATTGGACTGCAGCCCTTTTCAAGGCCTTTGGAGCAGAGGAAAAAGCTTTCAAGGAATTGTGGATGTTACCAAGGTTTGAATAATAAACAATAACTTTTAAAATATTATTTCCACATTTTAAAAGAAATGCTAACATTTTAACTTTAATTAATTTTGTGTGTGTTCTTTGTGATACAGTATTAGATTGTACTTCTGGGTCCATAAATATGACACTAAGCCAAAAAAAAAAACAAAACAACCACAAATAAACAGCTATGAACGGAGGACAGCAGATACCAACATGTGATGATGAATCCAAGATTTAAAGTTCATGTCAATATCTGTATCTCTGTTGCTACCATCTAGACTTCTAATATATATATTGACACCTGAAGATACCTATTTTGACAGATGGGTGTTTAATGAGTGAATTAAAATGATGCTGGAAGCTATCTGCTAGTTTTCTGCCTGTATGCTTATGCTCTGATGGTATCCATCACCTGCCATCCAAAATTCCAGTTTTTCCATTTCTGTTACTTAGATATTTTGTGGTCCCTGAAACTTCTGCCTGAGCCTTACTTCTTTTCAATAGCCTCCCTCATCCCTGTCTCCATTTCTCAAATCCTTCTCCACTTTATAAAGGTTATCTGTCTTCAAATTCTGTATCTGTGGCATTTTAAAAAAAGCACATTCATTCTTTGTTGCTGCAAGTTAGCAGGGATCCTCTGAAGTTAATGGAGCCATCCCAACTTAACCAGTTAAGTATATGGCTCTACATGTAATGGATTCATACTATGTAGCTCTACTCCTGCACTACTTGCAGGAATAGAGATTTTAAGCAAAGAAGAGCCCATCACAGGATCATTTAAATTCTGATGGAGTATGTAGGACCTGGGACCAGAGGGACTTATTTCCCCCTGGAAAGCTTCTAGACACCAGAGTTACAGGGGTATACTACAGAGTGGGCATAGAGAAGAAAGTTTGGTCCAATTCTTGCATTATATCAGTTAATAAGAATTAGAAATGAAAACTGTGCCTTTGTTAAAGGCAACTGGAGCAAGATGTATGCCATTTCAGCAGAACTGGAGCAAAAAATAGTTCAAAGTGATTGACAGCAAGTGTAAAAAAATGAGAAAAGAGAAAAATCTTATCAAATGTTGCTTGCTACAATGCAGGGTTGAAATTAACAGCACTGTCATATATAAAGACGTTTTAATCTTGTTAGGGTGCCTAACAACACCGTTCAGTTGCTTTTTTGTAATATACTAAAAAGAATATTTCAATAGTTAAGCTAGCAATAAAGCAAAACCAGGTCTTTTTCACAGGTTTCAATATCTAAAGATAAACACCAAATTGGTGATTATATTAAAAAATAACACATAGCAGAAACTGAGCAGAAGACAGAAGACATAGCAACTGAATGATAAGGTAAGGTTCTAAAAATAAAATATGCATCTTGTAATTAATAAAAGAAGATTAAAATGAAATGTACATGCATTTATATAGCTACCAAAGACAGTTGTGAGAATAATCAAGTTCCATATTATGCCTTTTCAGGTTTTTGGCTCATTTAATTGTTTTGACATTTTGTTTATGATTTGCCTACCTTCCTCTGCTCTCTCTAGATCAAATGAATGAGTTGAACAGCTCAGTTTCTCCTTCTCCTCTTTCTCCTTCCTACTTTTCTGAGGCTTTGCATTTGGCTAAGGTCTCTAGCTATGGCTAAGCAAGGTGTTCAAACCAATGATGGGATCTCTGTCACCTGAGGATTCAGGAGCAGACTGACAAGACAAATCTCTCTAAGGAATGATTTGGAAATAATTGAACCTGTCTTATAGCACAGAGACAGACTAGAGAATCTCTTGAAATTCCTTCCAAATCAATTTTTTCTCAATCTACTGACAATAATGAGAATTGCTCTCAAGTCCACATTGAACTACATGGAAAGCTTACCTGAAAGCTGTTCTTAGGCACTTTGCATATATACCAAAATTAATCATATTTTACAGAAAGTTTTGAGGGCTCAAAAAGGATAGGGGCTGGGCAATAATCTAATTAACAATGCATATTAAAAAGAATAGTATTTGTTTATGTCTGAGGCTGGATTTCCAAAAGTTACGCCTGAGTAGCTGTTTTTTGTTTGCTACCACACTTGCAGGGCATTTGGAATATTGAAATAAAAGGGAAAAGTGCAAATGAAAAGGAATATGTTTGCTAGGACTTTTAAGAAAGCATTGATAGGGTTTGAGATATGCTGTGTCCCTATATTTGTGTGTAGCATTGCTTGGTGGTCCCCCTTTCTTTTCCTGTAAAAACACATTTAAATTATGTGTGCATATTTATTTGGAGTACATAAGCTTAATTGTAAGGATGAATAATGCAATAAAGGNTTTTTTTTTTTTCCTAAGGACTGAGTGCTCTTCCAGAGCATGTATTTTGTGCAAGGACAGTGTGGAAAGAGCACTACAAAGTACAGTGTGAATTTACATTCCACGTTGCTAAAGGAATGAATCTGATTACTCAATAATCTTTTTCATCTCTAATTTTGACCAAAATTAATTCCTTGGCATCAGCAACACTGATTATAGGAGGCAGTACCATAAACAAGCATTTATCCTTACACATTTTGCCTTACATCAGATCCTAAGTACAGTATTATTGCCAAAAATGTATTCCTGAAATACCGCTTTTTCAGAAAGAGCTGAGGAAATAGTAGTTTCCCTGCATGTGATGACCTCTTTCTTGCCTTCTCTGTTATTACTTTAACTCAAATACAGAACTTTTCAAAATTATTAGTATAATCTGTTCCTCTTTACTTTTATATAATACAGCAAAGAAAGCTCTAAAACAGGATGCTTTTTAGTAATTCATAATTAAATATGCAAATTCCACAGCTAAATTTGGACATGCAATTATATGACTAATCACATTCCAGAAAGCCAGAAAATTGCAATTGCATGCTTAAATAGATGGCCAAGCCCCAAATCTACATGGGTGCTCTTGTTCTCTCACTTCAGAAAAGACAGTTGCTTTGCTATTAAATGGCACCCAATGAAAATTAAATGTATTTGTACAGGCAATTTATGTGTCATCTTACACATGCCTTTTCTCTTTTATTGTAACAGAAATTCAGTTTTGAAAATATGTAGCCAACAAATGTTAACCTTTCTGCCATTTTATGTGTTGTTGACCCTTGACTAAACGTCTTATTGCTGTAGACTGGCTGTGGACGGACCATATGGAACTGCAACCACAGACATCTTCCACTACCGAGTCAGTGTGTGCATTGCGGCAGGGATCGGAGTCACACCATTTGCCTCTATTTTAAAATCCATTTGGTACAAATGCTGCAACCCTAACACAGTACTGGCACTGCAGAAGGTAGGTAGGAAAGTTTATTGCTTCATTAAAAAGTTCCACGAGTGTGCCTACTTAGCAAGAGCAGAGAGGAAATTCAGAGCTAGAGCCTCACTTGAGTGCTTTAACTCACTCAGAAGCAGTCGCTTTCCAGCTGCCTCAGGAGCTGTTCTGGGGTAGAGTCTGCTGAATTCACTGTCATTCCCTGGGACAGAAGGTAGCCCTAGCTGCAGTGTTTTTAATACAGCTGAAGAATCAGATTTTCAAAAGAAACTGGAGAAAAATGTGGAATATCTTTCATAGGTAGACAGATAGTTAGAGAGCTAGGAGAGAAATTTAGTGCCTTTCTTACCTAAAATAAATCCTGCAAGGTCATCTCAGTCAGAAGTGAAGGACCGCACTTGCTCATTGTCCAGCTGCAAGTTTCGTGAGGGTCCTTCAGCTGCGTGTCCTGCTCCAGAATGCCACATTCAGCAGCCATTAGCTGCTTTTCTCATGTTGCAGTCAGGATATTAGCCAGCATAGAAGGAATATAAAAGACATGTAAGATCTGGATGAGATGCATATGTCAAGATGCACTTTGCTGCTTCAGACCACTTTAATTATTTTGTTGAAAAAATACATTTGGGTCTATAAGACATGGGTGGCACCAATTAACATACTCTTGATTTGCTAATCTGTTATACATCTTCTGCTAATGGTATGTAAAGCTGCGCTGGGGGAGGATAGGTGAAGAAGAGATAACGGATGAAGTGGGGGGAGGGACAAGAAGGTAACAGAAAAAAAATCAGCATTAAATATTCTCTTCCACATCCATCATGGCAACTGGTATCTTGTGGACCTTACAGGTTCTTTTAGCTCATTTTCCAATGTAAAAGCTGAATCAGAAACTGTTCAACATTTCACATTTGAGGACAATTGTTGAAATTGCATCGGAGTGGACAGATCTCTGAGAAGGTCAATACATATGGAGCTGATTGCAGGACCAAGGGGCTGATCTTTTTAAATGGAAGAGTGTTAAAACTGGCATCTTAATGACAAGCTGCCACTGAAAAAGCATCTGGGATTTTAGCAACTGAGGAGTTGAGGAGAGGTTCAAATTGCCAGGGGGGATCTGTGAGGCAGAAAAAGTATTGAGAAGGGAAGGAAATAAAAATGGAAATATGTGCTATATGTGAAAAGAAGTGTATTTGCAAACAGTACAATTGTACCAGAACGATCTTTTCCAAAGGAAGGAGAGCTATGTATATGTATATATACTTTATATACCTACATTATGTATATTCCACATATATACAAGTAAAATTGTTATTATTGTCATTGCTGTTGATCTCTTAAGGGGAAGGGAACAGAATTTAACTACGCATTGATAGGATACCTGAGGGTGTTCATTCATAGCTTAGGGAGAATCTTGGGTAAGCGTGCCCGCAAAGATAAATGCATGGTGCATTCTGCCGTGATTTTCCGCTATAGAGTTTAGTTTTTCTGAATTCCCGTGAAATACAAAATTATCATGATTTCTACATGTCTTTTCTCTATATCTTGGCTTCCTTATTGGTGCAGTGGGAGTAGTGATGCTTATTTTTCACAGGTGTTACGAGGCTAAATTTCATCAGTGCTTATAAAATATTTTGAAAGTGTGGATGAAAGGTCCTGGGGAAGTTCACACCATTACTTAAAGAAATTCAGCAGTCATCTCAGTGAAAGCAATTAATCTCAGGGTAGCTCCACATTTTTTTCCATTGGTTAAAAGCTTCCACTTGTGGTATAATTACAAATAATTTAATCTTCCTCAAAGTATTCAGCACTCTCTTTCTGCCGTGATGAGTACCATAGAAATGTCTATTAAGGAAATAAATAAGAGGTTTTTCTTTTTTTTTTTTCCCACAACTTCGTTTTGATTTGAGTACAGCTATCATTACGCTTATTGAACTAATATTTCTTAGTGTTGCCCACATACGGTGGAGATATAAATACTCACAGCTTCCATAATGTCTGCAGCTGTATAATTTAAAAAACCCAGCAAATCAGAAGGAGTACACATTTATCTAATTGATTCTTCACAATTAAATAGCCTTAGAGCCCTCATTTCCCTATCATTTTTTTGCAATGAGAAAGAGCAGTACTACTAGTCATGGCTGGAAAGTTTCTACTGGCTATAGTTATGCATAATATATTTTTTTTTTCACATTAGTAGTCTCATTTTTCAGATCAATTGCTGCTGAAATTGATAAAATTGTGCCGATCCATCAGATGCTAATATTAGCAAACATCCACTTTCTCTTCCCTACAAAAGATGTAAGAAAGATCCTACGCAGTATCACCAAAGATCCATCTAGCCCAGTACCCTGTCTTCAACAGTGGCTCTTAAAGAACACCTAGGGAACTGTACACAGACCAACCATATGCTGGTTAGTTTTTAGGGGACACTTTCTCACTTTTGAGTGACTTGTAGTTCAGCAGCACCTTGACACAAGAGCTGTACCTCTGTATTTAATGTCCCTACATAGATTTTTCTTCCATTTTCTAATTGCTTTTTGAATCCATGTAGACCTTAGACGACCACAGCACGGTGATCAGTACGTTCAGCTACATACTGTGCAGAAAATAAAATCAGCTTCTTCCATTTGCTCTGAGACCAAGTGTCCTGCCTGAGGTAAACTTCTGCTTCAAACTCTGCCCCAACTCACAGCCTTCTCCACAAAAATCTTATCCTGAAGATCTAAAGACCTGGGCTCTTGGATCTTGTCATGCTTTTATATATATGAAAGGTTGCTTGCTGCCATTGCAGTTCTAAGTCAGTACTTCATTCAGGCTGCCAAACCCTCGTCTCCCATGTGATCCAGGCTGCAGGCACGGGCACCTGTGCCTCACCTGGAGTGGCCCACTGGAGCAATTAATTACACTGAGGAAGATCTCTGATTTTTTTTATTTTTTTTTTTTAATACTACAGCCCACAGGTAATGTGCTATACTCCAGAGCAGGAATGATAAGAGGGTTTTGCAGGGACAATTCATGCCTAAGAGGGAGCAGCAAGAGTCAGGGGTGAGGGTGCCTCCCTAAGCATCCCCTGCTTTATCACCTTTTACACTCCTTTGGTGAAAAGCTGGCTTTGCCCACAGCCACAGCTCCAACTCTGCCTTCAGGGAGAAACAGATGGATGGTCATCAATAGATAATTATTAATTACTTTCCACATGATAGCAGCTGATTTACAAAGTATGTTCTTTCACCTTACAGGAAAGAGGTATCAGAGCTCTTACTCTTGTCTGTTGTACAAAAAGGATGTGGGAAACTGAAAGATAAATATGCATGAATTGCAAGGGAGCAGAGCATTACAGAAATAAGTGACTACTCAAACTCCTGCATTACAGATCTGATTAATAGCAATACTGCCTCTAACTCAATTTGAAAAAAGAGCACTTGGAAAATTTAAGACAGTTTACTTGTGCAAGCCATCAAGCTGATGAATGCAGTTGATGGGGGTAGGGTGGGTGGAGAATAATGAAACATAAATCTAAATCAGATTTTTAAGGGTCCTAAATAACTGCAGTCAGTTAACAGTACAAGGTTTACAAGAAAAAAACAGGATTCAGAATAATTGTTTAATTATAGAAATGCACTGGTGCTGACTTTATTCTACTGTTTTAATAAGGATTAATTTTATTGTGCATTTATTGTATTTTAATTATACATGTAATATGTTGTGCTACGCTATGGGCAGTCAGTGTAAAAAAAGGAAGACTTTTTTGTAAACACCATTTCTTTTAACATATTATACTAGAAGTCCTCTTTGATCTAAGGGAAATTAATTCCTTTTACCTGCAGGCCATCCCTCTTCACTACCTCTTTTCTTCCTAAGATTATAATCACAGCCAAAAATACTCCTTATAATGACACTTCTTCATTACCAAATGCTCTCCACCTCTTAACATGTGAAAATCAGGCAATACAATGGGTCCTGCTTCAGCAAAACTGTACCAGGGGTGAGCTTATGGAATTTCTGTAGCTTCAAAAGGCTACATCCTTTCTTGAGGGGACTGTGCCAGAGGCAGCTTGACCAAATCTGATTGGACTGGTTGTTATTGTGACAGCTAGGTCTGCAACCAGCTAGAAATACTCCTTCAAGCTCCATAGTCTGGAAACCAGTTCCCCATTTTGAAGACCATATTGTCTCAACTCATTGGCTAGCTTTCCTTCCTCCTTCCCCGAATATGCTTGGCTCCCAGTCCTGCCCACATGCTCCCAGTTGCTACCCAACGCAAAATTCCTTATTTATTTAGAAATACATGCCTCCTCTCCACACACATGTACTAAATATACATATCCATAAAATGAACTGCCAAAAAGACTTGAGAAATAAGATGATCAAGTAGAGTCTGGGGGAAGAAATTTCTCACTACAAATCAACAGCCGTGGTGTGATTCAGACTGACAGCACTCAGTGGGCTGATTTTCAAGGGGCTGAGGATGTAGAGCAATTGGGGACTACAGAATTCAGATGCAAAAAGCTACATAAAGGTTAAAGCTATAAATCTTACCTAGTTTTGGTAATTTAAAATAATGCTGTTGTTGGCCACAAAAAAATGAAATGCTATAAAGTCAGTGAGCTTGCTTTTTCCTCATAATCTATGCCAGTGTAAATCAGCAGCAACCCCTCCTCCATAAGGCAAGGAGGTCATATTTAAGGCAAAATATTGAAACAGAAGGGAAAAAAGCAAACAGCCAAGATGGTTGGTACAAAAGTTCTGCAGACAGTCCTATTCCTGGGCTGTAAAAATACCCTACTTAACCCTGAATGCTTTATCTCTGTTTCTGCAATCATACATCATTTATATTTCTTACAGAAACCACAGATGGTCCCTTACAGTACATTCAGATATAGGAAACATCTCAAATTACTGTTAGTCTCTTTCACCAAATCTCCACTGAAGCATGGTATTACCACATTTTTCTCACACCACCTTACCAGAAGTCTGACAACCTAGTATATTAAATCTTCGGGAAATCTCTTTATAGCTTTCTGGTTTCTTTCTCTGGTTTTCCACTTCAGAACAGTCCAATATGCATTTTTATATTGTTGATCCTGTGGAAAAGGGCTACAATTTCCAAGGCATCAGAGCCACCACAGTGATTGCCTTGGGGACATACCTTCCAGATCACCTTTGATATTGTGGTACAATAAAAGACAGAGGAGCTGATGAGTACAAAGAGAGACGGGCTGGAAGAAGCTAAGTGATTTTGCAACAAAATTAAAATCAGTCACAATAAAAAAAGTTCTAATCATCCGGTTTTTAGAAGCTTATATATTGTCCTTCATGCTGTTCCTTTTTTCATCTGAAATTGTTTTATTTTAGATTTCCTCCATATTTGTGAATTATTTCTTTAGATACACTATAAAAACAATTACACTCAAAATTACATTGCCTACAAATGCCCATTCGAGGTCTAGCACCCTCTGGTCAAAAGTAATGGTGGAGTGTGCAGCAAGAGCTACAGAACTTGAGTAATAAGAATTGCAATCAGATTTGTCTTGTAATTATGGTTCAGACTGGCATCAGGTAGTGCCAGGGCAGAAAACCCTGGCACTTCAGACATTCATTCTCAGGGTGGCACAGGAACTCTCAGTCGAGTCACCTCCACAGCTGGACTGGCTAAAGATCTGGGACTCAGCTGAAACCAGGGGATGGACTGGTCCCAGTCCTCTACATAGAACAGTATTGTTAGGGGAGATGTCCAAGTGGGAAATTATGACTGTGCTAAAGACTCCCTGAGGTAATTCCTGATGGGCCTAGGAGGGCCTGAGTCTCAGTGAGGGGAATCTCACCAGTCCTGAGGCTCTGCAAATGTATTAACTTGTACACAGATAAGACAATGGCAAATGGTCATCATAAACCATTCCTGCAGAAGTGGTCACAAAGGACAGCCTTTTATACACTGCAAATTAGCTAGATGGTGCTTTGTATGCAGTTAAGACAATAGGTCACAATAGATCTTGCACATGCTGGAGCAGTCACAATGATCCCTGTGTCGGCTCACTATAAAAGCTGAGCAGAAAAAGTTTCTTGTGGAGTCTCACTGGTGAAGGGCCTTGAGGGGAAGCCGTATGAGGAATGGCTGAGGTCACTTGATCTGCTCAGCCTGGAGAAGAGGAGGCTGAGGAGAGACCTCACTGCAGTTACAACTTCTTGTGAGGGGAAGAGGAGGGGCAGGCACTGATCTCTTCTCTGTGGTGACCAGTGACAGAACCTGAGGGAATGGCCTGAAGTTGTGTCAGGGGAGGTTTAGGTTGGATATTAGAAAGAGGTTCTTCCCCCAGAGGGTGGTTGGGCACTGGAACAGGTTCCCCAGGGAAGTGGTCACAGCATCAAGCCTGACAGAGTTCATGGAGCATTTGGATGATGCTCTCAGGCACATGGTGTGACTCCTTGGGGATGATCCTGTGCAGGGATCAGGGTTGGACTCGATGATCGTTGTGGGTCCAACTCAGCATACGCTGTGATTCCAGCTTAAGATGCCACAGGAAGGACCCTTGAAACAGAAATCATCATCATCTTATGAAGAGTGAATAACCCTACCATTTTGAAAGATTTTATTCCCTATGCAAGCATTACTTTATGCCAAGATATTAATAAAATAGTTTCTTTAAAAAAAAATCAAACTCTTTGCTATATTTCTGATTGACTGCTGTAGAGTAGGAAAAGACAGAAATAAGATTAAAGGATACTTCTCAGTGATAGATCCCAGGAATGTTTGCTTTGCTACAGAGAGGATTATAGTATGACTTGATCCCAGCCTCTGATGTCTACATGGAGAACAAAACTTTAATAAAAGGCTCTCCAATACAAGAGACAACAAAACAAGATGAAAAGTGAAACAAGAGAAATCTGGATGAAAAAAAAACCTGTCCATTTTTCATAGAGAGGAAGTTTTCAATCAATAGAAAACTGATCATAGGATAATAGTTCATTTTACACCTTTGGAAACTTTAAAATTATAGTATCATGTTTCTCTAGGAACTATATGGACCAGTTCAAACATTAAATACACTAAAAAAAGGAGTAGGGACATTCTGTCACCTGTTTTATACAGGATATCTGACTCAAAAAGCATAACTATCTTCTGAGAACATCAAGTGTTAACCTATGGCATAGGGTCTTGAGAAACAGGAATTCCTTTCTTCAGTGCTGTATGAAACTGAAATTAAATAAATACAGAATTTGAAAAAATTATCAAGTTATTTGCAAGAAATGAAGGGCTAGGTATTATAAGTCAAAGCTGAGATGCCCTGGCAGGGGGAAACCTGTTCTGTGCCTAGCACTTGTTCATCTTCACTAGCACATTAATATATTCATTCATTGTTTAAAAGGAAAATTAAATTTTTAAAAGACAGAAACTACATCATCAAAATTATGTGTAATTATGTCTAAATTTACAGTAGAGAAGAGTCACACACTATATGGTTAATGAGTTCAGCAAGTCATTAGGAAGTTTTATTGAAAGTTTGCTTTTAGTTAAATCTTTTTAATTTTATCTTACAGGTTTATTTTTACTGGATTTGTAGAGACCCATCAGCATTTGAGTGGTTTGCTGATCTTCTGTTCCATTTGGAAACAAAAATGGCTGAAAAATGGAAAAATGATTTTCTAAGTTATCATATATTTCTTACTGGCTGGGATGAAAGTCAGGTAATAATGAAACTGTTATGAGTCTGAGTTAATGTACCTTGCTTTTCCAGTATGGTAATATATGGAACAGGAACAGCTGAATAAATGATGGATGAAGCAGAGAGACAAAGAACTGTAAATATGAAGACACTAAGCCGTCTGTTTGCACTTCACATTTAGGAAAACAGGAATGGAGAAATCAAGCCAATGATTCTTGTCTTGCATGAAGATGATTGCCAGGTGTCTCACAGGAAAGTGCATAGAGCCTTTCAGGAGCTTGTGAAGGGATGTTTGTCCACTTCTTTGAAACAGTCTGTCATTAGATTCTGGCATTTTTGTACAGAAATATGGAGGATTGTTTAAAAAAAATGTCATTTTGTTTACTCTTATTATTCACTATAACTTCTGTTGTTCACATATATGTCCAGTGCACTGCTGCGCTTAGAACACTTTGGCAAACAGCTCTGTGGTCTAATTCATGTTGTTTGAAAAGACATTTTCTCTAACTTTAAGTTTGCCATCTCATAATTTCATTGGATCATATCACCTCAAGCACTTAATCCTTTGACTGGGTCAATATTATTCAAATTCTTTAGTCTTTACCTAAACCCAACTGTGTTGATTTTCTCTTTTTTTTTTTTCCCCTTTTTTTAATGGATCACTCAGACCATGCAGTGATCAGTTAGGCTCCTGCCACAAAATTTCTCACAGGAAAGTCTTTGCTCTACTGTTTTATTTCCTGCTGTCTCTGTTGAATGAAGGATTGTCTAGTAGAGATGAAAAAAAAATTCAAATTTCATAGAACTTTTCCTTTTCTGCCTCTGCTGATACAAAAACCCCATTGTTTCTTTCTGCTTTCCTTAGAGTTTCTGTCAAGTAAAGAGGTACGTGGATAAAGCTGTATTCAGAAAAATCTACTCCCATTGTGCAGTTATGGCAGTTATAGAAACAACCACTCTGCATTAGCAATATTACAGGGTATTACCTAAAATCTACTGTGCTCATAACAGCCTAATCTTCTTCAGACATCCACAAAGCTTCCTTATCTTACAGGACCTTACTTATTTTTAGTAAATTCCTGTTCCTCACTCCTTAAAACTTGAGTTTCAGCACCAGTGATATTTGGATGATGTTTTACTTTACTTCTCCCTTAGCAGACAAGAAACAACATTCTCTGCATTCTCACTGTATAGATTACCATTGGTCAAGTGAAGCTGAACCCAAGAAGGATGAGCAACTTACACCTCCTAGTACACCCTCCATTACCGACAGGTGTTTACTCCTTAGACATGTTTGTTCAATGCTTTGAGCTCTTTGCAGATTCCATGTTGGCAACAGATGGTCAAGCAGATATGGCATATGTCTGCCTCTGCTTAGACAAGGACTCATGTTTCAGCCTATTGCTCCTTGCAATGTCCCTGAGATACCTATGCAATTTTAATGCTGTGAGCGATAGCAAAGCCTAACACCAAAGATCCTGATAAGGTTACACTTAATGAGAACAGAAGTAGCTCATATGTTCAGTGGCACAATTTTGCAGTACACAATTAACAAATCCTGTGGTTTTCTATCTCCCACTCTCACCAAACACCTTCTTTCTTAGACTGTTCCAATTCCCTCAAGGCACTGGCCCAGACTAACAAGAACTAACTGGCAAGAACTAACTAACCTTTTAGAAACAAGACCTCTCGTGAAAACTGTGCTTGACAAGAATAATTGTTTTGGTAAGGAACATGGAAGGCTCATTAGCAGAAGAAATATACACTATTCCCAGTAAATGTATCTAAATTTCAGCAACCACTTCTGCAAAAGATGATAATGCTAAGGCCTGGACTAAATGCAAAGCCCGTTTTTAAACTTAGCTTTCCTCTGGTAATTTCTTGATAGTGATAGTAATGATGACAGTCTGTAGCGGAAACAAGCATATTTCTCCTACCCAATAGCAGTACAATTAGGAGCATTATTGTTAAATGCATCTGGGAAGTACTCAGATAGCATGGCAATGGGTGTAGTTTAGGTGAGAAAGGGCAGTAAATGCCCACGAAAATCAGGACTTTTCTTGTTGGCACTGGAAGCTGTGCAGCTCTCTTAATTCAGTTCTTCACCTGAGCTGACCCGCTTTCTGCACATGCCTCCACCTGAGGAGAAGAGTCAAAACATTGAGCATTTTACACAGAATCACAAAATCCTTACGGCTGGGAGAGATCTCTGGAGATCATCTACTCCAATCCCTTTGCCAAGGCAGGGGTCCCCTAGAGCAGGTGACACCCAGAATGCATACAGGTGGATTTTCAATGTCTCCAGGGAGGGAGACTCTACGACCTCCCTGGGCAGGCTGTTCCAGTGTTCTGTAACCCTCAATGTAAAGAGGTTTTTCATGATGAGGTGGAACTTCTTGTGTTTTAGTTTATGGCCATTGCTTCTCATCCTGTCACTGGACACCACTGAAAAGAGTCTGGCACCATCCCATTGGCACCCGCCTTTGAGATATTCATCTGCATTATTGAGATCTTCTCTCAGTCTTCTCTTCTCTAAATGGGCCCAGCTCCTGTAGTCTCTCCTCATAAGAGAGATGCTCCAGACCCCTAATCATCTTTTGGCCCCCTACTGGACCCTGCTTTTACCCCTTCTGAACTGATATATCCACTGTCTTTCCCATCAGCAGCAGAATGCTCTGGACCTACTTAAGGTGCGTGTAATTGCTAATTTTTATTGTCAAACTCTATTACAGTAAACTTTGATCTCTTTCCTAAACTCCAATTCAGCTTTAAAATGGTGACTGTCACTTCAGGAACGGCAGTGAAGGGAGTGTAGGGTGAGATAGTCAAAGGCTGAGAAGAGGTTTGGAAATCTAAGACCTGCCTGTAAAAGTGATTGAGGCACTAGGCCCAGGCCAGTAAAGACAGATATTTAATCTCAACTCATTTCAAATATTTCATATCAAGAAACTGAGCTCCTCCTGAGGTCTTGGGTACTTTTGAAAGGGCTTTTTATAGTTCCACTAATATTGAGAACTCTTGAATACTCCTCCCCTTCTCCTTCCTCTCCTTGCCTCGCCTCTCTTTGCCTCTCCTCGCCTCACCTCACCTTGCCTCTCCTCTCCTACCATGTGATAATTACACAGCTTCCCTTCCCTCGCTCCATCTTTCACGGCAAAGCAGCATTATTGCTTTCTTCTCTTTCTTGGAGTATATGTTGTTGACTCTAAAATTATTATCTTGTAAATTTGCCTTTAGGCTACTCACATAGCCCTACATTGTGATGACAAGACGGATGTAATTACTGGTTTGAGACAGAAAACCTGTTATGGAAGGCCAAACTGGGACAATGAGTTCAAGCAACTAGCTGAAAACCATCCTAGGTAAGGCAGGCTGGCTTCTAACCTTGTTAGGTAACTCTTCTCTCAGCATAAACAGTGGGAGGAAGGGAGAGCAAACCTTTCTAAATGACCCTTTTAAAATAATTTCTTCTTTTTTTTGCTGTGTGGAAAGAAGATTTATGCTTAATGAAGCCTTTAATGAAGAAATCTCGGAAAGAGAATGCCAATAAAATCTAATTTTTGGACAAGAAAATCTAATATTTAGAAGTATTTCAATATCCTGGCCTTTGTCCAGATATAATTGAAACACACAATCCAATTACTGTTCTGCACAAAGGACAAAGTAGCATTAATTTCCCTTGAAGATGGTTATTAAAGAGATAAACTGTGATTTTTTTCTTATGATGTCAAGGATATGTTTGTTCCCCTAACATATTTGGCTACACTTGCAAGACTATGCTATTTTGTTATTAGTTCATCTCTGCTGGCAAAGACAGTTCATTTAAACTTGGTGCATTTGCTAGTGGTCTGAAAAAAAGCTTCTTTGTTCCTGAAAGCCTTTGAAGCAAGAATTTGAAATATTTTGTGTTCAGCAGTACAAAATTCCAGAATCTTTGTGACTCTTTATGATTTCCAAACATTTACCTGCTAATGCAAAATAAAGGCTTGCACTTGGGAGACAGAGAAAGAAAAAGGAGAAAACTTTTAAAAAGATGAAAAAGATCCAGGAAAAAGCTGAAAGGGAGGAGATCAAAGAGAATACAGAAAGCTACAAGAATACCATAAAATTGCAAAAATAACAGTAATAGAGAAACCACTTGACAGAGGTCAAAATAAATACAAACAGGAAATATGGAAGATTAAAACCAAAAAAAGGCCAAGAATAGAAAATATGACATTTGAAAGACCTTTCATAGGGCTTCTACTGCATAAACAGAGCTTTTTAAGTTACAGTTGAAACATTACTTTTTGTTACTTACTTCTGTTAGGTACAGGTGAGATAAAAATGGTTTTCTGTTGCTCCACAGGGAGATGGGCATTATCTTCCTATACTGGATCTTGAGGCAGTTCCTTAAAAAAACAGGGCTAAACTGACAAAGAACCTGCATTTGCTTTTGAATCTAGACACCCATATTTATGGTCAATGTTGAACATTTTAAAGAAAACTTTGCATGAAATAAGAATTTCTTATAAGAAAAAAATACCCTATCTCCTCTTGCTCTGAGTTATAGAAGATTCAAGAGGCAAAGAAACTGAAGAGTTTCTACTGTGTGATGGAACACTCAGCTTTTACAAGCTGACTAAATTTTGGGTCCCTGCACCTAGGTTGACAGAGTTCCCCTTGGCTGCAACAGTGTCTTTTAGCAGATTAGCGGGAATATACCCCTCCAGGTTAAATTTAGTGCAATCCAGCAGCAGAGCAATATGGTTGCTACTTCTGGGGTCTATGGCTTAGGCACAGAAATCTTATCTACAGCCCTTTCTTTACACGAGAAAACTTTCTGAAACTCATGCTTCACTTGTAACTTGCACTGTGTTTATGTAGTCTGCATATAGTTTTTAAAACCATATATGTAATATACTTGGTAGCAAATCCTTTAGGCAGTTCGTAGCAGCTAACCAGGTTACCATCTCCCTATAACACTCACGTGCATATTAGCACAATTGTTTGTTACATTTGTCTTGTTCTTATTTTATAAGAAGTATCTATTTACAAATGTTGTTATTAAATCAGCCATTTAAAAATCATATGGAGGCAGAAAAGTGTTAAAATGGGGAGGCGGAGAAAAAACTCAAAAGTGACTAAGAATTTTGTGTATTTTTAGGAAAAAAACTTAATTCAGCTGGAGAAAAAGCATTTAAAATTTACAGCACAAGCAGTGTGTTTGCTTCTCTGATTAAAAAAACCTATGAAGATCAAAACCAAAGAGCTACCATTTAAAATAGTTTGTGACCTCTAATATAGCAATCCCAATAAATAATGCAATAAGACATAATAAACACTAAAGTATTAAAATAATTATACTGCAATGTAGTAACACAAATTATACAGTACATAACACCAAGTATACAGTAACACAAATCTTTTTGAATTTATTTCTCAAAAAGCCAATTCAAACAATGCAAAGCTGGAGGCAGCCAAAAGGTACAGTTTACCCATTTACCCTGCTACTCTCATGTTTTTGTTGTTATTGCGATTACAGCAACAGTATTGGTGTATTCTTCTGTGGACCCAAGACTCTCTCTAAGATCCTGCAAAAGACATGCAACTCATATTCATCAGTTGATCCAAGAGGAGTTCAGTTTCACTATAACAAAGAAAGTTTCTAGGCTGTACTTCTTAACCGTATGAAAGGTATTACCAAATTGTGTATTTTTGTTCTCACCTTCTGGTGACCTCTACTCATTCTGCAGCATTCAAGCCAGATATTAAGGGTTGTAAATTGAAACAGGCATATTGACTTCAGTAGAAAAATGCCATCGTACACCAGCTAAAGATTTGGACCCCTTCCTTAGCCTTTCCTTCACAGAACTGAAAGGCCAATTCTCCATTGCTTACTTAATGATGCTGTGAATCTCTCTACACCTGTGTGAGAACAAGCACAAACTACTCACCTTTGAAGAAAAAGGCATGAGTAAATGGACATCTAGAACTGCACTTCACTGTGGTATATGATTGCAGGCAATACATTCCTGCTGTTTAAATCATGCCCATTGAAAGCATTTTCATTCCTGGTTTCTGATTTTACACTCCTGTAGTCTCTCACTGCACACACATCCATATCTATATCTTATTTTGTGCCATAGCAGTGCTATTTATAGCACTGTCCAACAAATTCCTTCTGCCCCACCAAACTAAGCACTATTTAAACCCATCATTTCCACAGCAATGGTGGCTGTGCACACCATAGACTAATATGTATTTATGTTTAATATACAAAGAACACTCCAAAAATGTCTGCACTCAGCAAATGGATCCCCTGAGACATGCAACTGAAACTGAAAAAAAGGTTTCATGACAGAGTGATTGAGGTGGGGAGGCACTTCTGGCATCTACTCCAAGCAGCTTGCTCAGAGCTGATTCAGTGAAGAGAGGAGCAACATTTGCATTCTTCCAGTCTTCAGAAACTTCCTCCTATCACCATGACTATTCAAAAATAAAGAAGAATGGCCAGTTCCCTCAGCACTTGTAGACGCATTCCACCAGTTTCCATGGAGTTGATTAAAATCTCCCTAACCTGATCTTCCTTCACTGAGGGTAAGTATAAATTCCTTCAGATCTTCCCACTTGCCTCAGAAGCCAGGGATGTCTGAAGGTCTGTAAAGACTAAGGTGACAAAGGCATTGAGTACCTCTACCTTTCTCCATGGTCTTGACCTCCATTCATAAGCAAACCAACATTATCCTAGTCTTCCTTCTGCTACTCATGTATGCACAGCAGCTCTTCTTGTCCTTCACTTCTCTCACCAGATTCAACTTCCAATGGGCCCTGATCCCAGCCGGCACATTCATTGTCTCTATATTCCTTGCATCACCTGCCCTTTCTTCTGCCTCCTGTATGGCTCCTTTTGTGCTTCAGTTCTGTCAGGAAGGATTTGTTCAACCATACAGGCCTTCTACCACCCTTGATTGACTTAGTCCACAGCAACACGGATCATTTCTTAACTTGGAGAAGGTGATTCTTGAAAATCCTCCAGTTCTCCTGGACCTCTCTTCTCTCTAGAACCATATTACATGGGATATTCCAAACATCAAGTTCCTCCTGCGTCCTCTCCATGCCATGGGTGTTAGCGTACAAGCACTTCAGAAAGGCATACAGTCATGATTTTTCCACAAGAGGTGTTAGAGCTTTTCCCACTCTGCTTTTCTGTAAGCACTTGCTTATTTGTCTGGATACTCTTGGAGAAGGCTCCCTTCTGCCCTGTTTTGTTGGGTTTGACATCTCTCCTGTTTACGTTACCCTACACACTTTACTTGTCACCCCTGTCCACCACTTTCTCATTTGATTGATGGTCATCCACTCTTTCCCCATCATGAACATTCCCGTAAGCTACTAAAGGGAGAAAAATATTTCCCTATATTCCAGCGCAGAAAGTTAAAGAAAAACTATATTCGAGTTGGACTGAGGCATAACAGAGTTCACCAGGATCACATAACACATTTATCCAGCCACACAAAAAAAAATGGGAGGTAGAAAACAACCTGTGTATGTCAGTACTTGAATAAAACAAATGACATTATATATCTGTACTTATCCACAGATACAAAAATACCCACTCGAGGGAATGTAACTGTATAGACAAAAGAAACAGAACAATAAAAATTTTGTGACAGAAGACTCAAATATTATTTTATACATCTTATATTAAGGGATACAGTATGTGTGAACTGAGATTGTTCTACAAGATACAGTTGTATTATTATTAAGTTTAGGGCAATGCATCTTTGTTTTAAAATTGTTGAAGTTTTTTAAAATGCCTGCCTATGTGAAATGATTAATGCAGTGCATACTGTGTAGCAATAGAGTGAGTAGAGAATTAGAGCCTCTGCTAGTTCACCTAGAGGCATTTATCTTTTATTTTTTCCCTTGGTGCCCGTGCTGAGCCTCAGGGTAAGCTGACACATTTTCTAATATAAATTAAGCTTCTTTTTTTTTATGTGTGTTGAAAATCTTGAAGGAAATGAGAAATGTGTGTAGGCACCAATACCAGCTGCCATTCCATGAAAGAAAGAGGTGACAATTTCCTGCAGATTCTGAATGATTGTTTTAATGGGGTTGGATTGGAGGTAACCAGCACAAAGATATTGTGCTGCCAGAAAAACAGGATCTGTTCTCCCCCCAGCCTCATGCAACAAGATGTAACATTTAGCTTCTGGCTCAACATGGCATCTCTTCACTGCTTTGATTTATTCCCACTTTTGCAAATCACTGTGGTATGCTACAGGAGATGCATTTAGAGCCCTTGTTATAGTTCATTGAGTAGCACTGCTGTTATCACCACCAGAGGAGAATTTCACTTGTATCAAGACTGACCTAGAATAAAGGAAAAAATAATAATAAAAATAAAAAAAAAGTGGGGAGGTTTGTTAGACTAGGATGAAACTGCATTTATGTTGAATGAAAATCTTTTTATTACAAATACAATTTGAATCAAAATGGGAACTAGGAAGATTTGGCTTCCTGCCTTGTTTGGAATAACACTGAGCACACAGCAGCTATGATAATGTGAGTGCATGTGTAATGACTCTATTATTATGTTTATATATGGAAACATCATTCACTGTCAGGGAAAATGAAAGATATCTTCATGGATTTGTCCATTCAGCTGCTTCAGCAGGAAGTGTTGAGCACTGTGTAGGAAAATATTATTAAATAAAATATAGTCATAACAGCACAGACTCACCACATCCTGTGACAGAAAACTAATCATAGACAAGGATCATAAATATACAGATTAATTACTTTGGCACTTACAATAAAAAGAGTGGTATTATAATGGTTGAAGTTGGTTTTTGAAAATTAAGTTTATTTACTAGAAATTGTAAATTGAAATACATGGGTTTATATGTTCTGGCTTTCCCCCCTCTCCCCCTTCTCCCAAGTTGTATGTAGTGGAAATTATTTAAGTAATTTTGTTCCTTAGTTTACACTAAATAAAGAGAAACTCCCACTCTTAAATGAAGATTCATCATGCAGTGCCTGTGCCATATCATCACCATTACAAGGACTCTCCTGCTTCTTTCCTTCTTTTAGGTATAATCAAATGGCTCAGAGGAAATACTATTAACTGCAAAAAAGTGACAAACTTTTCAAATGTTCGAGTACTCCTGATTAAGAGCAGATTTTGTAAGAACTGCCTTAAAGGCAGCTTAGTTGGTCCAGAAAAGTAATAAAGTAAATTACAGGGTGGATTTATAATCTCAACCGGTCAACAATTTCAGTGATTTTTCTTCTTGAGGGCAAATCACCTGAATTTCTTCAGGAACAGAGAAGAGAAAAGGTAAAAAGTGACAGTGCTTCATGGCTTGCCCTATAAATACCAAAAGCTTAAATGAAACATGCACAGTCAGCCAAATAATGAGGCATGCAGGTGATGGGCTGGAAGGTGCAATACTGTGTGCAGCAGAGGCAAATTGTCCATAGGCCTTCATCTCATCTCCTGACACTTCTCAGGCAATCAAGTACCAGGCGTGAAGTCACCTTGGTGACCACTTACAAGGTGGAGGGCACCCTACTAAGGATTGGCTGACCTAAACCTTCCTAGTGCTGGAACTCTGCTGAGACGAGGGTTTCTCACCTCAGTAAGGTTATCTATTCTGCAGCTGCAACTCCAGTTCCTCCTGTGAACACTTAATTGTCTGAGAAATTCTGCCTTTATGCAGAATAAACCCGGGTGTCCATTTCATTAAAGCTGCAGACACGTTTTACAAGAGTGTCTATTTACATGTTACAGAATACAGTCGAATGAGCTGACAATTTGCATTTTAAAACTCTAACCAGTTAAGTCTATTTAACAGGAATCTACTTGTCCTTCAACAAGTCGTATCTTGCGGTGAAAAAAATCTCAATTACACAGAGGTCTTAATATATGGGAACAAATGTGTTAGTTGACATGGAAACACACTTTTTCTCCTTTCAAAAGCAAGAAAGGATGAAAAAGCTTAAACTCTTTAAAAGATATATTAGTATCCTTTCAGAATACATAGAAGGAAACAAAAGTTGTACAGTATAATGAACCACTCAAACCAGTATATTTCAAAGGCTATCTGCTTCAAATATTTGCATCTATTATTTTTAAACAATAATGACTTCTAACATGGTAAGACATTTGTATTCATTGAGGATAAAAGCCCTCAGCCTGGCAATACTTACACATGTGCTTTAATAACTTCAAACAATCTTTTTACAGTCCTAGAGGACTAAATATGGTTTCCTTTGAAGCTCATGCACAGAGGACTGATGTCAGGCTCAAGGCTGGGTCCTGAAGGCTGATCTCTATTATTCAGCTATTAAACTACTGGACTGTCTTGATTCCTGTCTAGAGACTGTTTCTCTGGTACAGTAATTCTGAATATGAAAGACAACTTACAGTCATGCTTGCCTTAAGGTACACAGATAAGACTGCATGCACTTATACACTCTAATAAAAGGCCTGGTTTTCAGTGGTCTTACAGCTTTTATTAAGCAAAAAATGTGGGTTTGGGGACAGCTTTTATCTTTTTTTATTTTGGCCAAATGATGAATATGCAGATCTGAACATTTTATTCTGCAGATATATGCAAATAAGCAGGAGAGAGGCCAGATACAAGCCTGTCCTCTGAGACAGAATTCCTGTCTCCAGCCTACTGCTGACCACTCCTTAGCACTGCTGCCTTAAACGTTGAAACTCCAGTATCCTTGCTTGAGTAAGGTTCTCTTCACAAATGCAACGTTCTTCCTCTTGCTGTTGTCTAAGGCTGCAAAAACCCTCACAGAAATCACTACTGTCAAAAAACTGAATTAAATGGGACTTTGTGAGCAAAGATAAGAACACATCCACAAGACCAAGTTAATCCACAGTAGCTGTGGTGTGGATGCACACAGAAAATCTGGAGATACCTATCTGCTTTAGATCTCACACACACACATGCTTCCCTCTTACTGTAACAAGCATTATGTATTTATTCTCATTTCTAGGAATTCATCAAGGTTAAAAAAATGGAAGACAAACTTTGAATTCGAAAGGTCGCAGGCACATAATCAACCTGCAACACATCACACTCATTAATTATACATTACTATACAATTACATTACATTTAGATAAAAATGTTTAGATTGAAGAATGCCCACCATTTGCTCATTAATATTAGTAAAATATCCATGCAATTTTCTGAGTTTTTGTTCTACTAAGGAAATTCAGAGGGCTATGCATTGCGCATACCAATGCAGAGTTAGCCACATAAGATCACTCTTTTTTTAGATTCCTTACCATGCTGGCAAGTGGAAGATAGTTAAGAGGCGCAGTTGGACAACTTTGAATGCAATATCAAAGGTTTGAAGATGAAACAAACAAATGTATGCTGTGATACTGGTCAACACAGAAGTTACTTCAAATACAAATCGTGGGGAGAACAGACAGATTTGACTGAACTGGACTTTGTGTAATACAAACATGCCCAAGTGCAATTTCACTGACAGGAATGTACATCAACTATTTTACTATGTCGTTGGCATTACAAAGATATATCTATAGTAAGAGACATCAAGCATAATCACAAATGCTGGCTGCCCTATGCCTATTTGAGCAAGTACATCATCTTTCTATAACATTGTGCATTCATAAAGAACCTTGAAAACGCTTTAAAAATGGTCTGATGCTGGGGGGTGCTGAACTGAAAAAGCTTTTAGTGAAACCAAAAGAAACCGTATCTGCTTGACATTTTGCAGAATCAGACCTCTAGAGTCCAGACAACGAAATTAACCAGAGTTTTTGCTAAAATGAGAACAGTAGAACTTGGCTCAATTAGTCATTATCACTGCAGAATGATACATTGCAAATACTGAACTGAACTTTAAAGAGAAAAAAAAATCACTTCAAACTGTCTGACTTGTCTATAATTAAATAGCCAGTGCTTTACTACATGCTGATTGTCTTATTGCTATACATGTAGATAGCCATGAATAATAAAGTTTGTGAGTGGAGATACACATTTCTGGGGATGGATGCAATTATATCCATATATATAATATATATATTAGGTTGTTAATGTTAGGCTCCAGTTCAGCAGAGCATTTGTGTTTATGCTTAGTTGGGGGGTTTGTTTCAAGGGGTCAGACACATACTTGAGGCTCAGTATGTATCTTGAGAGCTTTGTTCAAGTGAGACATAAAATGCCTTCACAGGGAAGTTTTTGTTAAATTAGAAGAGACTTTTGTCTCCAGAGAATGCTGGACCTTGGAAATTACTGACACTGAAGAATAAATTGAGATTTTACTAGACAAGAATCTCATCACACACACTTGGTAAAATAATGCAGCAAAAGTGCTAATTGTTCCTTTGCACAAGGGAGGGATGAGACTTCTACTGGCATATTGCAGGTTGTTCTGTTATACATCTTAGGATGTTAAGAAACTAGGCTAGAGAAAAGAGTCACAAACGTATTAAAGGGCTTCAGATAGTACCTTGCAACTGAAGGGCTCAATCAGTTTAGCACATCAAAAACTGTAGTAAGAGATTACTCCATAACAGCATACAAGTACCTTCATGTGGAGAAAATCTAGGCCTGGGTGCTGCTCTGGAAGCTCCATGCTAGCCAGACACAAGCAAGGCTCAGTTAAGTCGAAGTGCAGCTCAGTAACTGGGTTCAAATTGCTGGCTGCTGCTATTTAAGCACCAAGGGTAAAAGGTGTAGTAGTCCCTTTGGGGTTCAAAATGCTTTGAATATATTTTTTCTCATAATATCCTCATCAGGTGTAAAATTTATTACTTCCAGTGTTAGATGGGAAACTGCGACATAGAAATGCTAAGTGATTTGCCTCAAACTCTCAAAAGAATGGCAGAAAAAGGATTAAACCACAGCTTTTCAGGACCAAGACTATCGCTTGAACTGTGACAGCAATCTTTCTCTCCCATAAACTGTATTATATATATTTGACATTACCCTTAAAAATATCTGTGAGTTTTCTGACTGAACATAAAACTGAATTGAATTATTTTCTGATTTAGTGGCAATGGTTAATCATATTGTTATTGGACAGCACGGTTTGTTTGAAAAGCAAGTGTTTTAATTCCCAGGACAAGTATGATACATACTTGCTTACTCCTAGAATTCTATCCATGAGATAAAATATTCACATGAAACATAGATCCTCTGGCAGAAAATGAGTGATTTTTGTGATAAAACAGCAGATTTAAAACAAACAAAAAATAATATTTATCACAAAAGAAACAAGATTTTGGATTTTTTACTAAGAAATGTTATCAAATATCTGAACATAGGTTTTGGTGTCGGACTCAAGCCTGATCCTACTCTGAGTAAAGAACACAGAAAAATGCTTGTTGCCTCACATAGTAACAGGATCCAGCTAAACACCAGATAGTACAGCATTGTGCTGTCAGGAAAGCCAAGATTTCATTTTCATGTAGGACAGATCAGAAAATGTTCAAGTGTATTAAAGCCGCTCTTCAAACATTTCATGGAAAGAATATACAATAAAAATAATAAGGCTAGGTAAATACGTAACATTATGCTTCAGTTTCCTGGAATGCACTCATTCCCTTTATGACCATTTGAGGTCATACCACATTTGTTTGCTCTCCAATTTCTGCCACCTTGCTTGCACTAAGAGGATTTTCTAAGATTGCAGAGGGGTACCCGATTATTTCTTATGTCTGTCCTCCATTAACAGCTTAGAATAAATTCTAACATAACCAGATATGAAATCTTCATCGTGACTCTTTTATCACCTTACTCACTGGCTCCATAGTCATCCATACTAATGGTATTTGGTTACTGCCCACCTTAAAGGTATATTAAAGCTGTGTCTGCAATAATACTGTTTACAAGAGTAAATTCATTCCTTCTCATTCTATTCACTCGTATTTTCTATTAAATTAATGCTAGGGAAGGAAGGATTTAGAACACTTCACCTCCTGCAGAAGTAATCAGAAAACATTTATGAATGTTTGTGATGGGAGAAATAGAACAGAAGGCATTTTATTATGCTGATTTTATCCTATTTCTTTTGATTGGTGTTAACTAGTGTACAAAGATCCAAGGCTCATTGGAGAAAAGGGGTCTATGCATTTTCAAAATTTCTTGTTAATAAAATAAACTTGAGGGGGGGAAATGGAATTCATACCTCACCATGTAAGTTCAACTCCACTAGCTGCCAACACCACAAAGCATTGGAGCATACTGTTAAGATGAGGAATGAAACTACTCTAAAAGACAATATCAATCTAGAAACTCAGTCATTGAGAGCCTGCTTCATGAACTGAAGCTAATTAATGCTCTCATGTAGGGTTGAACCCAAACCATCAGAATTATTGCAGCTCCACAGCTGAATTACTTTTTTAGTATGCTGCCACTTAAAATTCCACCCAGTCACTTTAAAAGGATGGAGCACATGATTAAATTGTGCTATGGGAAAGGAAAAGATGAACAATTAAAGTAAAAATCTCCTAAACCCCAAAGATTACCTATGATATTTAAATACAGAATTACTTTGTATTGCAAAAAAGCTTTCTCCAAAAAAACATCCCTTAATTATCTGCACAGACTTATTCCTTGTACAGCTCTTAGAAGCTCTAAAAAAGGTACTTTTGTCAGCTCAGTCTTACATAGCTGGTTCAGTAAAGGACTTGAATATCCAAGTATCAAAGCACAACGATGACGCTGACAGTGCAAACTATGCAATTTTTTTAAACAGAATAATATTTATGTGCAGATGTCTGGAAGAATATAAATATGAAAATATGAAAATAAAAACCAAAGGTAAATGGAGCAGATCCCTTTACCTTAGGAGTAGGAAATCATTCTTCAGAAGGGTATGAATCTATAATATTTGCAAGTTATTTTCACAATTTGCAAAATGACTTTAACTTCGGGCATTGTCCATTACAATGCTTTCAAGCCCTTCTCATTCATTTGCATTCCTCAATGATCTTGTTTGGATACTTTGCTTTCTGAAATAGACAAGAGTAAGATTTCAATGTGTGTTCAGGCTGGGAAAGGATGGTCAGATGAATACAGCTATAAAATCACATCTGCTAATGTCTTTAAATGATGATACAGCTGCTGAAATTCATAACATTTAGTTCTCTAGGTTATCAACTACACCAAAATTATATTTACAACTGGATTTTTCATCAAATACATGGGATTATCAAAAGTAACATTTCAAAAGGAATTGAGTTATGAAGCTAAAATCACATTGACTTTCAACACAATGCAGGCATCTATGTGACATAAATATGTGACATATATAGATCAGCATTTTCAATACTAAGCCGTGTCAAAGGCATGAGGCCTGTCACTGTGTTAGGAACCAGCACATTGTAATTGGGCAGAAGTCAAGGGAAAGAGAGGGGCAGAGGAACCGCAACAGGGGGCACAGCATTTGTAGATACCATTGTTCACTGAAGCATGGTTCTTCTTTCTCTCTGAAGTAGCTGGGAGGCTTTCTCATGCTGCCTTGAAGGAGGATTATTGTCTTCTTCTGCCTGCTATTTGCATTTGCTTTGACATAAACTGAGCCAGCTTATGAGATTCAAACCACCATGGCTTTGGCAATCCTCTGTCATTGTCAGAACATATGAAAATCAGTCCCAAAGTGGAGCAAACATGGACAACAAAGCCTTTGTCAGTGGCAGAATGGGTGATAGGGCAAAAGGACCTATAGGAGGCTGTAAAGCAGGTGGAAGCCTAGCCATAATTCTTTTTTAGATATTTCACACAAGGAGATGGAATGTTAACATAGCAGCGTCTCCTTTACAGATGTTTCAGAGTGATCTCTGAGGCCCATAAATGTCCTGGGTGTAAATGGGTTGCCTTTGTGTGACTGGCATGATGCATGGCACAGAGCATAGAGCTGCCATCCCTGACTGTAGCAAAGTGAGTGAAGATGCCTGCTGATGATGAGTAAGGCAGGGAATGTTCTTTTCAGACTCCAAGACAGCATCACTGCAGCTCAGGAGTTTGTACAGCTCACTCAGAAGCATGTTACTCTGATGAATCATTGATTTTGAAATAGCCATACAAAGAAAAGTTTTGTTTCCAGCAATGTCTCTACTTCTGCGAAAATGATATAACATGTAGAAAACTGATAGGAATTTTGACTTGGGCTTTAAGGCAACCAAAGAAGTCAAAAGCCTAAGGTCTTGGGCTCTTAAGTTTGTCAACTACTCCTAAACTTCTAGCCTGCCCCTCCTTCTGAGCTGCGTCTAGTTTTCTCTGTCCATACACACTGGGAATCATGGTAGGTAACAAGTGATTTAGGACAAGTGTATACCTTAGAAGAAAGGAGAGGTCCTTAATTGATTTCACTGTGAGCAGTCAAAACCCCAACGTCTATGGTTCCCTCATGTTGACAACCAGTCGCTGTATCTCAAAGGCTGCTGGAGAGCTTCTAGAACTACAATGAAAGTGCATAGGTAGCAGATAACTCAGAACTCCCAAAGCTGAGTAACAGACCCAAGACATGTTTATAGGATGCAGCAGTGGACGCTACCATGTGGGTTATAGGACCCACGTGAGGCACTGATACTGGAGACACTTCAGGACTTTGAAATACCAAATCTTGATTCCCTTTAAGAGAAGATCATTCAATTGCAATATCATGTGGGACAGCATTAGGAAGAGCAGGCTGAGGGAGGTGATCCTTCCCCTCTACACTGAGCTGCTGAGACACATCTGGAGTGGTGGGTATTCAGTGGTCCAATGTTCAGCTACCCAGAATAAGAAAGGTATGGATTACCAGAGTGAATCCAGCAAAGGATCACCAAGACAATTATGGGTCCAGAGAACCCTTTATGAGAGGACAGACTGAAAGAACCTGGAGAAGGCTCAGACAGATCTCATCAGTATGTCTTAAGTAACTGATAAGAGAAGATGAAGAGATCCAGACTCATCTCAGTGGTTCCTAGTGACAGGACAAGAGGAAATGGGCACAAACTGAAACACAGGTCTAGATTACTTCAAGAGCTTCCTTCCAACCTAAACAATTCTGTGATACTTTAAAGGTATTTCCCTATTGCAACTTTACAAGTCTCAGGGTAATTTTCCTGTAATTCTCATGTAATTTTCTGGCTTTTCATTATTATGCATAAGGAACCACCAGGAAATACGGAACCTGCACAGAAAAAAAAATGAGACCAGAAGTAAAAACGTGATCAGTCTGAAGAAGTCTGCACAGAGCTGAATCCTTTGCCAATAACCTACATCCAACACAATCTCAATAGTGGTGTAACTCAGTGTTGAGTGCTATTTACCAAAAAGTTGATCAAATTTTGCTTTCTGATGAAAACCAACACCTAAGTGTCAGTAATTTTCATGTCTCATTTGAGATATCAAGGTCAATGTAGAAACTGAGAATGTTATTTGTTTGGTGGGAAAATGGGGACGATACTCCACTGCAATTTTGGAAAATAAGGAAGATGTGTTAAAAATTCAAGGTTGCACTGCTCAAACTAACCTTAGTAATTCAAATATGGGTCTTGGCAGAGGACATACGTGACTCCTCAGAGAAAACTTACCATAGATCTCAAAGAGGAAGCTACATGACTGGTTAAGATGCTGTCAGTTGTGTTTATAACCAGATCAGCTGAGTGCCTTTCTAACTACATGAAATCACTGCCCAAGCGTAAGAAAACACTTTGTGAGGTGATTATCAAAGACAACCAAGAAATAGTTGCAGAATATAATTCATTTAAGATTTATGAAAAATACTGGTTGTTTTAGCTTGTAGTATTTGCATTTTGTATTGATTACTAGGACACTGAAAAATGAAGTAGATGAATTTGACCCACGCTGATACTTTGAACTGATAAAATGCAAGAGACTTGGAGAATAGTCATTGAAAAACAACCTTGAGTTAATGAAGGGATATTGGCAAGCTCTGTTATTTCTGAAAACCGAGAGTTACATTAACTGCCTATCTAGTCCCTATATCAGCTATACCTGTTTCACATCCTGCTAACAGGACTAGGTGGAACTTGAGGTACTTTGATACTATGGATATTCAGACATATATCTTGATATACCACCTTGCAAACTGAGTCTTTGCACAGAGATCTCCTCAAGTCTCTAAGGGCTTTTTCTCCAGCAGTGTCACATAATTGACTGCAGGCTTTAGTAATAACTGAAAAGGTATTTAGACCCTGTGCAGCCTAGTTACTGTGGGTTTAATCAAAGGAAGTCTCCATTTCTCTCACATCAAATACAAGCCACTTATCCTCACCCAAAGTCTTCCAATGTCCTATTTCCACTCTTCTTATGATCTCTTGTGCACTACTGTGACTCTACAAGTCAGTGAGCTACTTACCCAGGTAAAGCCATACCTTGGATTCCTGCTGATTTTAATTCCTGCTTAAGGCCTTTTATTTGACACAGAAACAAAGCTTCCAAGGTACTTCGAGCAATAAACCTTCAGAGTCTTGGCTGGATCTTCTACAATACTCAGTTATTCTAGATCATAGCCAGATCCCAGCTTTCATATCCTCATTTACAGCTTCAGCTCTAGTAGACTCCTCCTATCCTTCAATTACTTTCCTAAATTCTTTCTGCCATCAAGTATATGGAGTCTTTTGCAAGTGCTTTCTAATCTCAAAGTCACTTCACTCTCAGCAGAGTGGGGAGCAAGACCTAAATCTTCCAGTGTGTACCTCTGTGCCCAGAATGAGGCCTGAGATGGCATGGTCTGGACAGAAACCTCCTTAAAATGTTCTTCCTGCACATTCACTTTTTCTGATCACTGCCAACAATATTACCACTGTGGTGACATTTATTCCTGAAATCAGATTCTCATTACCACCTTGGACCTCTAATTGGGCCTCATTCCCAACCTTTGTCTTGCAGATCTTTCTGCAAAACTTCTGTAAGTTACTTTTCCTTAATGTAGTTAAAATTCTCATTGAATTCTTAGTATCTTGTATAATGAAACAAGATACAAGATACTTGTATAATGGCCTCTATAAATGCTTCCTGGTCCTACCGGTCATATCCATCCTTCATCACCTATCTACCTACCTCTTGCTTTGGCCTGATCCCTCCTCCCTTTACATCTTCCACTGCTTCACCTTTTATATTGCAACATATGTCACAAACTCTCACATTCACTTGCCTCTATACAAAAATTTTGGAGGCTGCTTCCTGGAAACTTATTGTTGAGAGGCCATGGTTCATGAGAGCAGCCCATGTTTCAAAGAAGCACCTTGATGTTTTTTCCCCTCTGCCCTCCCTGTAAACATCTGCAAAGTTCCCTCAATGTACCCTTTACATCCTTCTTTTGTGATTCTGTATGAAAAATGCTGCCTTGCTGAGACCACAGCTTGCCATGGTGACCACTACTAACTCAGTGCCTCCTTATTCTCTTAATCTGTCGGCATCCACTTTTACCTGTTCTTTCGGACTCACATGGCAATGTTTTCCTGACAGAGGTCATATCTTCTGCTGTGTTAGTACAATTTCTGACAAGCTAGAGTTCTGCTGGGGGCCTCTGGGTGTAACTACAATAAAAAAATCCATTCTAAGCTTTGAATACTGCATTGAATAATACCTGTTTAACACAGAGGGTTAAACAGACACGTTTATTAGCAGTTCAAGTTGAGCTTGGATACAAATTAACTTCAAACACAAATTTTGCAAGTGAAGACCCAGAAAGAAATGTCTATCGCCCATCCACTTCCATTTGCAGATCACAGTATTACAGAATATACCTGGAAGTAAGCAGGTCATTGTTGCATTTTCTAAGATGTTAGAATATGTTGGTTTAAAATCAAATCAAACTAACATGACATAAAAGAATTAAAACATATTCCCACCTGTTAGAAATCGGCACTGTCACCACGATTTTAACAGAACTGCAGCAATGTATACCAGGTAAAGCCTCAGAATAATATATTTAGAAAAAATGTACACTGTTGATTAGGGGAGCAATTTCTTACTGATGATTTTTAATTTCTCTTTAACACTTCCCTTAGTCTAGACAGAGAAATCATTCCAGTTAACTTTACTCTCCCCTAATCAATACTACAGCAGTGGTGGTTGTTTGTCCCCTTAGAATTGCACAGTTAGAATGCTGTGGTAGTTACAGCACCCTAATGACAGAAATAGGTCATGGTTCAAACAGAAACACTATGTTTTATTGTGCCAGCTGCATTAGATGTGAAAAGCTGACTTAAAACCTAACTGTTAATGTTTCTTTCAAAAAAATATTTTTAATCAGTCTTCTCACCCTTCCCTTGCAAAACACAAATTCTTACATCGCCTTCCTAAGAGCTCCCAAAAAGCAGAGAAACTATGATTAACAAACTACCCTTTTATGTGGTATACTCAGCAAACCTGAACCTCCAGGTTTTACTGCTTGGATTTTGCTTGCTGCATCTTCCTTTGTTGTTTACCATAAGCATCCAGCATTGACCTTCTTCTCTTTATTTCTGCTAGGTGGAGTACATGGTATTCGTATTCTGGCAGCCTGATTCAACAGAAGGACAATCAGTGGAGTCAGTAAACTTTTTGATCTTGCTGAAGACACACTAGTTCATTTGCTGTGGAACAAGAGTGGCACCCAGTGGCCAGAGAGCTTGGTCCAACATTCATGTCTTGAAGTTTCTGTCTTCTGCATTTATAAATCCTTTTCCTGCATATTTAAGACAAAAATCCTTTCGTGCTCAAGCTCCCAGACCCCAATCCCACCTCTGGACATAAAAGACAGAAGCTTGAGAACTGAAGTTAAAAGGTTTCCCCTCTGTACTGTTTTTGAACGTCACCTTTTCTGAGCGAATAAACAACCCACCACAGGTATTAGGCATTTATAAAGGATATTGCTCATTTCTGAGGTATCAGGTAGCAACAGACAAACATGGATGAAGGGAGTTCAAGGGCCTCATCTAAGTCTAACACATTGTCCAGTAGTCGTGATTAGTGTTTTTAAACTGCCTTGCAAAAAAACCTCTGGCAGCAGGAAAGGAAAACCCAGGGACAGAGCCTACTTTGTGATCTCCCCCCATGGGGGATATACAAGACTCTGTGCTGCTCCCAGCCCCTGGGTGAGTTTTACAAGTCCATAAATTAAACTATTGCAAAGGAGGCATAGATGGCGACATGCTGTGGCGCTGAACACTGCTACCTGTGTGACAGTACACATTTCATGTGTTTCTCAGAGGTTTATGTAATTTTGAATTCATGTTTCATGATAACACAATCAAGAGTACAAAAGTTGGCATTTCAGTTATATAGTATGTTGTACTTTTAATGGATTTCCTCGTGGGAGCTGTTTCAAGAAAGCTTTTATTCTCCAGTCTTTTCATTAACTTGGGAATACTTAATGCTTAACACTAGAACATCCGTTCTAAAAACACTCTGTCAGAGAGCCTAACACGCAAACAAGTATTATGTTCAAGGGAACGTTATCCAACATGGAGACTTGGGTGTTGGGTGGACAAGACCAAGTTCACCATAACACCAATTTCACAATGCTTTGAAATTCCCAAGGGTAAATGGGTGATAATGGTGCAGCTGCTTGCAGGGCTGTGTCTGGGCTTTTGTTTTCAGGCCCTACTTGTAGTTCAAAAATCCCCTTTTCTACAGAGGCCAGGAGATAAGGTGAGAGTAGTCTCAATTCTCCTCATTCATGGCATTCCTCAAATTTTAACGCGAAATTTGTGTTAACTGGTATTTCTTCTAAATGCACTATCACCTAAAATGGTATGATTAAGTGAAAGTCACATTTATCAACTAAAAATAAACTTACTAGTGTGAATGGCTAGAGGTCTACAATGTGACCTGGTTGATTAAGTGTGGCTCACAAATAAAAAGGCATATCAGAAGAATAGAGCATTAAAAGAAATTCTAACATTTTTTAAAAAATATAATGATTTTTAGACATCTGTTGTGGCAATACTGAAAGCCATGGATCTTTGTAATTCCTGAGTTATGTTAGGAAAAACCCAGCAGTTTGGTCAGAAATTTCTGCCAGATTTTTTGTTAATGAGAAGTGTTTGTTCTTTAAGTGTTTCGTTTTTGTTACACAATATTATTGAAATGGTAACAAGAAAAACAGTATTCCTGATCAAAATGTGGCCTGGCAAATCCAGAGTGGCAGACTGACAAAAGTAGGAAGAATTGCCCCATAACTGGATTATTTGGCTCTATGGGAAGAAATTACTATAGTAATAATCAAGTTTATTTCACACTGAATGTAAACATTGCAGTGAGCAAAACATTTATTTCAAAACAGGGACTCTAAAATGTACTGTCTCCACCAACAAAGAGCAAGAAACCATCTTATAAATCCCCTACAGAGTTAATACAGAAGAGGTTTCATAACAGCTTTGCACTTTTTTGCAGTGGTTTCTAAAATTACTGTTACTATGCAAATGTACATCTCTCTGCTGTTATATTATCCAAACTTCTTCCCATTTGCTAATTTATTTTCTTCAGCATTTTATTTTGTCACAGAAGTTTTCCTGAGGGAGGGCAGTCACTGTGTTGTTTGTACAGTGCCTGGTGCAATGGGCTCCTAACAACTATTTAGGATCCTTATGAGGTAGTGTAGTACAAATAATAAACATTTTATTTTTACAAACAATAGAAACCAGTGTATTTCAGAGAAAGCTGAAGAATAGAGGCCTTGTGGTATGAAAAGACTTTCAGCATGTGGAAAATACAAGATTTTCTCTATCTAACCTCCTTTGGGTGTTACATTTCCTTATCATTTTACAATTCAATCTGTACATTTCCAACTTGTCATCTTATTTACCTTAATTGGATGAAAATAATTGTCAAATAGATTTTTCCTGTGTCAGAATTGAGTAGAGTGTGGCATTTCAAAAGCAAGGTGTGAATGCTGTTTTCTACAACATGATGTCATAACATAAAACTAGTAACAATACTCCCAAGCAACAAAATCATTTTAGGTCAGTTACTCATATACAAAGTATATACTGGGTAGATTTGAGGTTGCGAGACGAAAAAGCTCAGCCTTGGTGACAATCAAGTATGAAATGTATTATTAAAGCAATGCTATGACATGACATTTTTATGTAAAGAAAAACTTTTAAACTGGTATATTTTTTCACTTGAGAGTTAAAATAGCCGAGGTGTCTCAGCTGGTCATAAAGCTGATTGATTGCATGCCATTTTCGTACTTGCTCCTCCTGAGACCCAGCCCATATTCCTTCAATTTTTTTTCAGATTTTAAGTAAAAAAAATCATCATTATATTACTTTCTTGTAAAATCCTTTTGGAATTGAGCTACTATCATTGGGCTAGTAACAAACATAATTTGAAATCCCACATTTTCACCAACAGGTGGAGCTTACATTTTACATTTAAATTATAATGACTTTAAATTCAAATAATATAATTAAAACCAATACTTCATACCTCACAAAACTCAAAACTCCAGTGTTTCAGATAGGGCTAAGGAACATGAGATTTTATTCCAACATCCCACTGTATGCCAACAATAAACCCTAGGCCAGATCCTTTTCTTACTGATACCAACTGCAAAGTTCTCTGTATTTTCCATGACTGCATAATTAGATACATTTTCATTTTTTTGTAAACATGGCCCCTTCTAATTATATTCCCATTGACTCCACCTGTTTCCAGGTGTTCACACACGTATTATTTATCTCACATGCAGATGTTTCAACTGCAATAAACTTGACTGATCTCAGAATATGAGTGAGTCCACATTTATAAAGAAATATTGATGCAGATATTGTGTATCAGCCTCCTTCCACTTAATCCTTCACGGGACAACACTAACACACATTACAGCATCTGCTAGTATTATTTAACTAGAACAGGCTACCGATGGCAGAAGGTATGTCTAACACAGAAAGGTATTTAGAATTACACTCATTTCTCCTGAGTGAGAAATTACATTTTGCAAATCCTTTAATGTCTTTATCTCTTTACATCTATCTAACAATATCCTTCATTATCTTTGCCTCTTTAGTAACATTCCAGCTTTCTGGAAATATCTTCTTAACATTGAGTTGCATTGTCATAATAGCACAGAATGATTCAGGCAAAATGAAAGGGAACCTTAAAATCCAATCCTTGTTTAAAAGTGCTGTTCATAAGGAAACTTTCTTACTCCACTATGACAAAAGATATTGCAGAAATACTCTGCCAAAATGGCTTTTGCTGCTACCAGCGTACTTCAGGATAAGCAAAACTGGACAATATCTTAAGAATATATCCATAGATATAAATACACATGTTCATATATATATGAGCACATGCACTTCTGTGTTGACACAGTACACTTGGCTAAAATTCTGCTGCAATATGCAGTTGCTCAATTTATATAATTACTCTTAAGAACATTATTATTAAATCTTTTTCTTCACTGCCAATTTCCTAGTCTGATCAAGATATGTGTCGTTTGACTCCAATTGTAGACTTCAGATATACAAAAACATAGAAGCAAATGAACTGCAGGGTTTCTGATCCCAGTTTAGAATTAATCTCGATACAAAGAAATGAGCAGATAGACATGCAGCACCCAGACTAGCTGAAAAATAGCCTCGTTATTGGCTCACTCATTTGAAACAAAACAAAACAAAGCTCAATTGTAAATATAGATCAATTCCAGACTGATCTGCGAATCTGTGGACCTGCATTTGCATTCGACTTCCATGTTTTTTGGAAAGCATCCCTTCCATTCCCTCACACCTCTTCCTGGAGCCTGCAGGTGAAAGGCTACCTGTAAGCAAGAGCGTCAGGCCTATCTCCCTGCCACAAAAATGGATGAACTACAGTTTAACGCACAATGATGAATGCCAAGTGTTGGGTTTTTGTTGCTTGGAATCATCTTTGTCATGGTAACACACTGCCACACCAGGGCACAGTGCTATTTTGCGCCTACCCTGGGCAGCAGAGCCTACTGTTCCAACGGGGCCTTCAAAGTGATGGCCTTAAGCCGCGCCAGGGAGGCTCAGACTGGACATTAGGAATGATTTCTTCACAGAAAGGCTCACTGGGTATCAGAATGGGCTGCCCAGGGAGCCACCGTTCCTGGAGGTGTTTGAGACCGGACACGGCACTCGGTGCCGCGGTCTAATGGTCCCAGCGGCGGTGCCGGCTCACAGGCGGCCCTGCACCGCCCCGGCAGCTCCGGTCCCGGCCGGCCCGCGCATGCTCACCGCGGCCCCGCCCCCGCCGCGCAGCCGCAGAGGCCTGTCCCCTTCCCGGTGGGCGCCCGCCGTGCACCGTAAGGAGCGCGGCGCCGCTCGGAGGGGCGCTTTCCGCCAGAGCCGGGGGAGGAGCGGGCGGGAGGGA